>JZKD02S1743142.1:48523-81996 GCA_000966675.3 Picea glauca
TAAAACTTAGAAAATGCTAGTTAATCCTCAATTTCAATATAAAATTTTACCATGTACCTTCATTTTGTTGTTGAAAAGAGTCAATCAAACTTTGCAACTTAGTATTTAGTATAGATTTAATATTTCCTTTCATATGTTGAAGTAAAATATCTTAAAACATACAAGAGGATCCATGCTTATAACAACTTAGTTTTAATCCTCGAGAATTGTATTGTAATTGTACATATATAATTTATGGTGTGAGCTAGATAGGACAACCGAGAGATGATCTATGTATTTTTTTAATCATATTTATTAATAAAAACACATCATTATTTGTGATATGAGAGGTATGGTAACATTGGCGGGATATCATTCCACAATAGGGAAATTGAGATACTACATTGGTCGACCCGACCCAATGGTTGAATAACTTGACTTCCTAGTCAACTGGTCTTTGCAATATAATGACATATTAAACTTGTAGAATTGACTTGATGGTTGACCAACTTGACTACCTAGTCAACTTATCCTTTCGTTTGATTGAAATATTCCAGTGGTTGACCAAAGCTTAAAGATGTATTATTTGTTATAAATGGGAGAGGAGCTTAAGGGGACCAAAGCATGAAACATGTTATTTCAATTTAACCAAAGTCATCTTAGCTTAAAGTGTGCTAAAGGAAAAATCAATCTGGGGACACATGCTAAGTATTTAGGTGGATTTTCTTGGTTTCCAAGTGGAAAGTTCAAAACATGCATACTAATTCCATTGGTTTGGGGAATTTGAGAATTTATACTTGATAATTTTCAACTTTTTTCAATCTCTTTCCTACAGGAGTCCACCATTATCTTGTATGAAACCAACACCATTTGAATGGAGACCATAAGGATTCAGAGGAATTACTTACTAGTAATTATATTTTTATTCCTATAATAGAAGGTTGGGGATACCTATCATGTTAATATGATATGAAATTTCCTATAGGCATGAGCATGGGATTGTTGTGACTGTGAATTTATATACAACAATATTTCTTGGATCCCTCATCATTGAAATTACTAGATAGTTTTCACTCGAGCCTTGGAGAGGGTGAGGATTTCCTAAGGGACTACATGGTAGAGAAGGGGATCCCATCCCTTGGGTTGTGTAGGATAGGGAAGAGAGTTGGGTGGTTGAAAAATATGTAGGAGTTTGTATGTTGTTAATTACTGGGTATTAGGTTATGTGAGGGAATTTATCTATCCATAGGATCCATTTTTCCTTGTGGAATCATAGCCCCATCTCAGAGGTGGCCTTCTACTAAGATAAATAGAGTAGAATATCCTATGATACATGGGAGCAATGTCCTCTATACAAATCTAGTTGGTGACATTTCCTCCTAAGATAAGGGTGGTTGCAACGTAATGATGGTATCTCATGATGTGTTAGTGGCAATGTAAACATGGAAATACAAAAATTCGTTAATTTTCCTCCTTCGCTCTCTTTGTCGTAGTGGTGTCCTCCTTAAATTTGGTGAAAAAATCTTCTTCTAAGAGATAACAATATTGTTGGATATAGATATCGTATTGGAATAATAGACAATGCATTTCCATGCACCATTGAGCCCAAGCCAAGTTTTCTTCTAGGGTTGTTGTGTCATTCCTACCTTTTAGTTTCTTTCCTTCTCCCCCTTGTTTCTTGTGGATTATTTTAACATCATGATGTTCCACCTCTGCCTTCTTTGCATGCAATACTTCTACATTGCACTCTTCTTTTTCATTTTTCTCCTCTTGTTGGGAAGGTGAGGAGTTGTTAGAGTTTCAAGTTCATATCAACATCGTTCGATTTCTATTAGGAATGTTGTCGATCAGGCAATCTGCATTTTCTTGTGGAGGCTTTAGCCTTCAACATTTTATGTATTTCTTAGTGCTCTAGTGTGGTCCCTGTAATGAGTTCACTACACAGTTTGTCAATATTTACAATGAGCTCATGAGGAAAGGAGAGGCATTTGAGATTGTGTTCATCCACCTTGACCGTGTAGAACAAAACTTCAAAAAGTATCATGCAAGCATGTTAGGGTTGGATCTGTCATTTGGAGATAGGGATCAGTGTGAATTGTCTCAACACTTTCATTTTCAATCTATCTCCACCTTGATATTTATAGGGCCAGATGGGAAAAAATTCTAGATGAAAGCAGTGGACTTGTTTTGAGAACACAAAATCCGAACTTACCCATTCACATAGGAAATAACAAAGGAAATTGAAGATGAAGAGAAAACAATATTATGAGCAAAAAACCTGGAGTCCCTCAAGGTTTCTGATGAAGGTGATTTTGTAATGGAGTTTGATGATGGGGATAGTGTTAGACGTGTAAAGATTCTAGTCCTAGTTTCTGAACTTTTGGAGAAGGAAGTTTCTTTGTTTTTGTTTATCAATCAATACTATGATTCTTACTTTCAGTTCACTCTGAAGGTTACTCGAGTATACAAGGAGATGAAGGAAAGAGGAGAATTATTTGAGGTTTTTTTAATCGGTGATAAAGGGGAAACATAAAATTTTAAAGATTTTGAATGTGATACCAGATTCAACTTTCCATGTTTGGGTTTCCCTTTGCGAAATAAAAATAAAGATCTATTTTGGATTTTTGATGTTAAAGACATCCCAAAATTGATTGTTTTTGGTCCACGTGGAAAATTTAGTATGGATGATGATGGGAGGATCCAATTCGAGGATGGGGATTTCATTGTTTTCTTTGAAGCTAAAGGTATGAGTGAGCTTAATGATGAAAATACAATAAAAGTAATGAATGTTAGACCATATTCTTTCCACCTACAGGAAGACACCACTAATTTTGGATCCTATGAGAAGGGTGGCATAGTCACTTAGGTTAAGAAATCTAGGATCTTAAATTTTAAGCCACGGGAGGAAGAAATTGAAAACCGTTGTGAGTTTCTCTCAACAATTTATCCAAGTTTGATTACCCTACAATTCTACACTTGTCTTTACAAGCACTAGATAAATGTATTCATCAATTTGGGTGTTTCCCTCGTGCTGCTTTGGAGGAATATGCTAATAGATTTATGGATGTGGAAAAGGATTTAAATGACATTGAAAAATGCTTGATCATGTTGGATGTTGATTCAATTAATGAAAATGTAAATTTGTTCAAGCATTTTGCAAGTGGTTCTCATGCAATGTTGAATCCCATGGAAACTATGTTTGGTGGAATTGTTGGGAAGGTAATCGTGAAAGCATGTTCTAGAAAGTTTCATCCACTTTTCCAGTTCTTCTATTTTGATTCATTGGAATATATTCCTATAGAACCCCTTGGGACAGAGGATGCAAGGACTCTAAATCATCATTATGATCCTCAAATTTTTGTATTTGGAAAAGAGACACATAAATGTTGGAAGATGTGGAATTATTTCTTATGGGGGATGGTGCTCTGGGATGTGAGCTTCTAAAGAAATTATCCCTCATGGGAGCCTCGTTTGGGATCAAAGGAAAGATGACTACAATGAATGATGAATTTATTGAGAAGAGTAATCTTAGAAGACAATTCCTCTATTGGGATTGGAATATTTGACAGGAAAAGGAAAAAATGGCGACATCAACAACCACTGCAATCAACGCACGTTTATAGGTTGAGGTAATACAATATACTGTGAGCTCAGATACCCAACAAGTATTTGGTGACTCCTTCTAGAACAATGAGGTTGATTTTTTTTTAAATGCTCTAGACAATGTCAATGGCAAGATGTATGTAGATTCAAGGTGTGTCTACTTCCAGAAGCCTTTGCTAGAATCTGGAACTTTGTGAACCAAGTGCAACACACGAATGTTTATCCCTCAACTGACTGAGAACTATGGATCATCACAACATCCCCCTGAAAATAATGCACTCATGTGTACGCTTCACTCATTTCCACCGAATTTTCACCACTATCTGGGAAATGTTTAAAGTTTAAGGTCTCTTAGACAAGACTTCAGTTGAATAAAATTATTTTCTTTCCAAATCAAAAGAATGCATTGCAACAATCAAGTATACATGGGATGGTTAGGCCTGACAATTTCTGAAGTCTGTTGTCGATTTTTTGGTTTCATAGAGATGTCTAACATTTGAAGATTACATCGCTATAATAAAGTTTGAGGATAATGATTATTTGTTGAAGGTGGAAGAAATTTTGAAATGTGAGGACATAAGTGCCCATTATTTACACTCAATTAACCAACAAAAGCTATTTGATATTGTGCAAAATGAGCTACCTTCCTGTGTCCATAATCGATTTCTTGAAAATGAGCATTCAGGCTGCCTTGCAATAATCAAGGAACATATGAAAGACAAACTTTCAAGGATGTGAAAGCTATTTTGTAGAGTACCTACTGACTTGGAAAAAAAATTTGTCTTTACCTGTGCTTCTAGGACTAAGCTTATTTTTTCAAGACAGATGACATGTAACATACCTTGTGTATATTACAATGCCATTAATTATTAATTAAATAATTGATGTAATAATTATTACTTTTAATGTAAAGTCACGTCTTTTTAGACGTGGTTGTACTCATGTACATTTATTTATAGTCATTGTTGTAAATTTGAATAAGACAACAAATAATAAATTTATAAATGTTATATATATATATATATATATATGGTTTACAGCTTCCATTTAATTTTATAATTTTAAAAAATTATGAAAGTCATTATGTCCTTGAATTTACAAGGTCTTGCATTAGTGCAGGGTATGAATGTCTTAACATTATCAAACAATTTTATTTTTTTTATATTGTAGATCTTAGTTTGTACTAGTGTGATGTATAACTTATTTTACAAATGGTCAAGGTGATAAAACATTATAGCATGAATAAAAGAGGTATGTATTTTAGGACCTTGATATACCTCAAGACATAAATATATTAAACATACTAAATAATATTATTTTAATTTATTTTATACATTTAGAATATGGATAGTCAAATCTATATGTGTCGGTAGTTTCATCAATGATGGATTTGTGTAACCTATAAAAAAGTAATGTCAAATATAGAGTTATTGAGAGGTATTCAGAAAAATGAATATTTTAATATATTTTCTGCCCAAAATACCAGGTTTGTCACTTAGAACCTAAATATAAGGAAACCAAATTAGAAAATATGTATGCTAAAGTTGTCACTCTTGCCCCCCAAAAAATTGAAATGAAAATAATGTGCACACATTCTAGAGCATGTGCATGCTATTAGGAATGTGCATGCATTCCTAATAAAATGAAATCCTTGTAAACCTTGAATTGACCAAAGACCTTCAGACACATACCTACTACTCAACATCACCTAGTGGCACTGACATCTCCAACCATAGGCTAGGAACATGAAAAAAAATTGAACTCGTGCATCGAGTGCCATGAGCAACACCTTGAACTCACATGAAATATTGAACCATGAAAAATACCTCGAACCCAGACACATGAACTACTAGGTGTATCCTTTATATCTTAGTGGGAATATTGGTACCATCAGGGTTTTTGCAGAAGTAGGCACTAGTCTGAAGACTTGGACAAAGGTCAAGTGATGAAACGTTCTCATTACGACTAAAATGTAGGTTCCAATGCTCAAGATCCTTCAATAAGTCCTCAAACCACCACACATGATATCTTTGTAGGATATTTTTCCTTCGAGTCACAATATGGACACCATTTGAAGTTTTTGAGAATCAAGTATGTGTTGTGGGGAATTAGACATGGTTAAGGGAGGAAAATCGAGCATTATGACCTAAATGAAGCTTCGTGAAATTCAAATCCAAGAACACCACCTTTAACCACCACATGTAATGTCTTGAGAGTATCATCTACCTCCCAGTTCAGATATGGGCACCATTAGAAGGTTTTGAGCTTTAGGTATGAATCTCACTTCATATACCATGGTTAGGGGAGGAAACTCGTGCCTCAAGCCATAAAGGAAAATTCTAAGGCTGAAGGGACATGAATGAGGAATTGAACCACCACATATGGGATATTTATCCTTTAAGAGGGAATGTGAGATTTATTAGAAATTTTTTAGCACTAGATTTGGGTCATGGTGCCTTGAACATGGTTGGAGGAGGAAACCCTAGCCTTAGGCCCTAAAGAAAGATTTTACGCACTTGGGGACAATAACTTCACATACAACATGGGCCTCAAGGCCTTATACATGATCATGGGAGGAAACATGAACCTTAGGCCCTAAAGGATGCTTCTAGAGATCTAGGGCCAAGAAGGATACGTTGAAAAACCACACAATGCCTCCTAAGCATATCCTTGGCCTATGATTGAGGATGTTAGTTCCACTAGATGGTTTTGAGTAGTATTATGTTTCCTAGGGACCTATAAATGATATAAGGAATAATTCCATTCCTTCGGTCCTAAATAAATATTTGAGTCATCCAAAGCCATGAATAATTCCTCGAAGCATCACGCATGACCTACAGAGGGTATCATTGGCCTCTAGGAAATGATGTTAGTGCCCTTACAACGTTTTGGGCAGTAAGTATGGGTCTCAAGGCCTTGATATGGTTAAATGGGGAAACCTAAACCTTATTTTAAATATAGATATTCTAAGGGCCCAAGGAAAAAAATGGCACCCCAAACCACCACACCCCATCTCTTGAGGCTTTAGGCATCTTCTAGGGTTCAAGGGTCATGAATGACACCTCAAACCACCATACATGACGTCTCAAGTTGTTTTTTGGACTTTAAGTGGGGATATGGGCATCATTAGGATATTTTGAGCATTGGGTATGGGTCTTGGGTACTTGGACATAATCAAGAGATGAAAACCAAGACTTAGGTCCTAAAAGATGCTTCTTGGCATTTAGGGATAATAGACACATGTTGAACCATGACAAAGGACCTTTCCAGTGTATCCTTAGTCTTTATATGGGGATAGTCAACATTATGAGGTTTTGAACATTAAGAATGAGGTTATAGTCCTTAGATATGGTTAGGGGAAAAAGCCCAAGATTAGGCCATAAAGGAATATTTTAGGTTTCTAGGGCCAAGAATGACACCTTGAACCACCACAAATGACCTTTGAAGGGAATAATTTTCCTCTAACTAGGTATACATGTACCATTAACATGTTTGAGCACTAGGTATGGGTTTGAGGGCTCTGAACATAGTGAGTGGATGAAACATGAACCTTGGTCCCTAACTAAATCTTTTAGCCATCTAGAGCCAAGAAGGATTCCTTGAACAAACACGCATGGCCTCCTGAAGGTATCCTTGGCCTATGATTGGGGATGCTCATGTAACAAGGTGGTTTTGAGTAGTATGAATGTGTCTGAGGGCTCTAGAAATGATATAGGGAAGAATTTCATGCCTTAGGTCCTAAATAAATCTTTGAGACATTTGAAGTCATGAACATTTCCTCAAAGGTCCACATGTGACCTTTGGAGGGTATCCTTTGCTTCTAAGAAATGATGTTAGTGCCCTCATAAGGCTTTGATCATTATATATGGATCTTAAGGACTTGAAAATGTCTAGGGGGGGAACCCAAGCCTTAGATAAATAAAAAATATTCTAGGTATTTGAGGCCAAACACGATGTCTTAAATCAACACACCAAACCTCTCAAGGTTTTAGGTAGCTTCTAGCGCTCAAGGGTCATGAATGAGACCTTAAAAAACCATATATGACCTATTGAGGGGATGTTTCACCTTCAAGTGGGGATATGGGCATCGTTAAAATATTTTGAGCATTAGTTATGGGTCTTGGGTACTTGGACATGATTGAGAGAGGAAACATGGGCCTTAGGTGCTAAAGGAAGCTTCTAGGCATCTAGGTATAACAATGACATGTTGAACCATGTCAAAGGACCTTTCTAGGGTATCCTTGGTATCATGATGGGGATAATCAACATTATGAGGTATTGAACATTAATTATGAGGTTATTTACCCTATATATGGTTAGAGCAAAGGACCCAATATTCAGGCCTTAAAGGAAGCTTCTAGGTTTTTGGGGCCAAAAATGACACCTTGAACCACCACAAATGAACTCTCAAGGGAATCATTTACCTCTAAATAGGCATATAGGTACCATATCATATTTTAACAATAGGTATGGGTATGAGGGTGTAATTTCCCCCACCTCTTGATGAAGAGGTCTGGGAAGACTTAGTGGTCTAGGCATCCCCACTAGACCATAGTCTCACACAGCTAGGGAAAAGCCAACCAAACTGATGTTATATTTTAAAGTTGACTTAAGGAAAAGGTAAAAAGGGTAAAGAAGTAACTCAATGAAGGAATAGAGCGTTGGAGGTTGAGTTAGGAGATTGACTCTATGGGTTAACTTAACTCAACAGAGAAACATAAAAGAGGTATAAAGAGAAGGCTAGGGCACACCTCTCATTTCATCTTGGATATTTGGTATTTTATTGTTGATTCTCTTGAGCATACAGTTTTGAGGGTTTTGATATTACAAACCCTAGAGAACAAATCAGTGGTGAAATATTCCACTCACCTTGTCACGGGCTTGGTCTCGGGGATGAAATACTCCACCCACACCATTCTACATTCTTCATCTATTCAGGAGGACAGCAGGGTCGTACCAGTTAGGGTTTTCCAGTAGGGGTGCACCATTGGTTGAAGAACAGTTCGATCCAACTTATTGAAGGAGCTTTGGGAGATTTCAGCATTAGGTTTTTGCTTGCGGTACCTTTCTCATCCATTTGGAGGCTTCCTTGAGGAGTTACCACGTCCATATCATTATCTGCAAGTTGGGACGGTTTTGGAGGAGAGATGACATCTTGTTGATTTAGTGATTCTCAGATCTAGGAGGTTATACCTCAGATATGCTATTGAAACTTCTCTCAGGGGTTCATGACTACCCAATCTATCATCCTAGACAGTTTCAGGGGATTCAGAGGCCTCATTTAGCCAGGCTAAATTATTGACTATATCCATGGTTTTAGGAGGGTCGTACCAGTTTAGGGTTTCAGCAGATTGAGGATGAGGCATCAGTATCTGGGCTCCATACTTCAAGAGGATGTTACCATTTCCTTGGTCTATCATTTTTTGGACTTTGGAAGTGTTTGGGAGTCTTCTTCTTCAAGAGGTCTGAATCCTAGATGTTCGCAGTCTTCAGTAGGACATACCAGCAACTTGAGGGTTAGGGCAAACCCTAGTTTTGTATCAGAGCATTAATCTTGTATTGCAACCTTTGGGAGGCTTACTTTGTGTTTCTGGGAGAGTTTTGTATGAATATTTTATTCTTGTCTTGAAGCCATCAGAAGATATTCCAGATCTACTTCTATATTTTATCAGGTGCTTTCTTTCCTATAATAAAAGTTCAGATCTTGTTTGTGGTTCTACATCTTGTGTATTGTTGAGAAATTGGTATGTTGAAATGCATCTTGAATAAACTATGGCTGAATAAATTAAATAAACCCTAAGGCCAAAATATCAAAGGCCAACCTGCATACACAACAGTAAAACAGTTAAAACAGGGGTAAGTTAGTGTTCCTAAGCAAAAAATTGGCTTGGGAACATTACAGTTGTATCAGAGCTCTAATCCTCCCATCCTGTAAGGATTAGCGCATGCAGAGGTAAAATGGTATCTGTATGGGCCGAAGGAAGAAGAAAACCAATGAAACATAGGTAGAGATGGAGGGTTCAGGTGATGATGGTGAGCCCCAGGGATTGGCTTACTTAGCACAAGAGTTTAATAAATCCATAAACCAAACAAAAAGTAAACTAGTCATCCACTTGCAGGAGAACTATGATGTAACCTGTAGAGGACAAACCGAGATCACTGAGACCTTGAAAAAGGTATATGAGAACCAGAGGAAGGTGGATGAGAACTAGACTAGGATATGCCAATTGTTGATGAAAATGACTCACAAGGGGAAAGGTCCAGAGACGTATGAAAATAGAGAGACTAGTGGATCACACGGTGGAAACTTGTATAATCCAGAACAGGCTCCCAGGTATAATTCTAAACATGTTCCCTATCATTAGTCCAAGGGAAGCCATGGAGGGAGCACTCTACATGGACATATGGGTAGCAGGGCTATCCCTAGACCAAACTTGTCCACGTTCACAGATGAACAAGCACAATAGGAACAAGTGGATCACTTTGTTGAGAAAATGGCACAGTTTACCAGGGAGTACAATGATTTGGATATGATGATTCAGAGGCAGATGTCCTTGAATCAATACTGTGAACTCAAATTCAAAAAAAAAACTAGGCCAAACCACATGAGCAATTATGGGTTTGGACGTAGGGCATGGAATATGGAGATTACTTACTTTGATGGTACGACCAAGATGACAGTGGAGGCATGGGTACAAAAGCTGGATACTTATCTACAACTTAACTCCATGAGGGAGATGGAAGCCATCAAATTTTCCACCATGTATCTAGATGGAAAATCTCATGATTCGTGGTATCATGGATTGACCACACTAGGCCATAGTCAGATCATGGCATATACAGAGTTCACTCAGAGACTCATTGACAGATTTTATCAGGGGGATCCTAGGTTGCATTTCCGGGAGCTCACACAGCTCAGACAGACATAAGAACTAGAGGTGTGCATTGAAGAATTCCAAAGGCTAGCAGTCACGATGCAATATATATCATAGACTAGACTCATGATGCTCTTCACTGAAGGGTTGATGGAACCCTTAAAGGGTTGGGTAAAATATTTTAAGTCTACCAACCTACAGGATGCTATTTGGAGGACAAGAGACCTAGGACCAGCTGCCAAGCCAAAATTTGTGCCTAGACCACCTCTTAACATAGGAGGAAGAGATCAGAGACCTCCAATAAACCCAAGAGGACGTGACCCAAGGGGGTTTGACAGGGGCAAAGGCATAATGGATGAGAACACTAGAAGGGAGTTGAGGAAGAAACAACTTTGCTTCACTTGCAAAGATCCATGGAACCCATCACACAAATGCATGGGTTATGGCCAAGTGCACTACATAGAGGTAACTTCATATAATGAGGAGGAGGAGGATTTCAACCAAATACAAAACATGGAGGCAGACACCTCAGAGACGGCAGAGGAGGAGACCACAGGTCATGACAGTAAAACTGAGGAGGATATCACAGGTCATGATAGTACAACCAGGGAGTACAATGATTTGGATATGATGATTTAGAGGCAGATGTCCTTGGATGAATACTGTCAACTCAAATTCAGAAACAAGCCTAGGCCGAACCACAGGAGAAATTATGAGTTTTAATGTAGGGTAGGGAATATGGAGATTCCTTACTTTCATGGTACGGCCAATATGACAATGTAGGTATGGGTAAAGAAGTTGGATACTTATCTGCAGCTTAATCCCATGAGGGATATGGAAGCCATCAAATTTGCCACCATGTATCTCAATGGAAAAGCTCATGATTGGTGGTATCATGGATTGACCACACTAGGCCATAGTCATATCATGGCATATATAGAGTTCACTCAAAGAATCATTGACAGATTTGATCAGGGGGATCCTGAGGTGCATTTCTAGGAGCTCACACAACTCAAACAGACAGGAGCACCAGAGGTGTACATTGAATAATTCTAGAGGCTAGCAGTCATGGTGCAAGATATATCATAGACCAAACTCATGATGCTCTTCACTAAAGGGTTGATGGAACCCTTAAAGGGTTGGGTAAAATATTTTAAGCCTACCAACCTATAGGATGTTATTTGGAGGACAAGACACCTAGGACTAGCTACAAAGCCAAAATTTGTGCCTAGACCACCTCTTAACATAGGAGGAAGAGATCAAAGACCTCCAATAAACCCAGGAGGATGTGACCCAAGGGAGTTTGACAGGGGCAGAGGAAGAGTGGATGAGAACACCAGAAGGGAGTTGAGGAGGAAGCAACTTTGCTTCACTTGTAAAGAGCCATGGAACCCATCACACAAATGCACGGGTTGTGGCCAAGTGCACTACATAGAGGTAACTTTAGATAATGAGGAGGAGGAGGATTTTGGCCAAATATAGAACATGGAGGTAGACACCTCAGATATGGCAAAGGAGGAGACCACATGTCATGACAATACGATTGAGGATAAATCCACCTTAGCATCCATTAGTGGAGTGCCCAAATATAACACTTTTAGGATGAGAGGAGTTTTGTAGGGGAAAAAGGTGTCAGTATTTATTGATGGGGGATATTCTCACAACTTCATCGACTTATCATTGTTACAGAGGAGGAATATACCCATGGTTGAATTTGAAGGATTCAAGGTGGAGGTAGCAGGGGCGAGAACCATGCCTTGTGACAGGTACATTCCAAGAATGAAGCTTACATTGGGTAGGCATGATTTGATACAGGATGTCTATGTGATGGATCTTTCGGATACCAACATAATCCTGAGAGTTCAGTGGCTCAGTACGTTGGGGCCTATCACCACCAACTACAAGACCCTGGAGGTGTCTTTTACAGAGGAGGGTGGATGAAAGGTAGTGCTCTGAGGCATGATAGGTAACTCAACCATGGTATTTATGTCCAAGAGGATGGAGGCCATATTCATGAGAGAAGAGATAGTATATGCAACTGAATGCAAGATTTCGACATGTGTGGACGAACAAGGAAAGGTTCACTACACTCCATAAATCAAGGAAATCATTGACAAACATAGCAAAGAGTTTGGACCGATCCCACCAGGGGTGCCACCAGACAGGGGGTTTGAGCACATCATTGAGTTGGAGGCAGAAGCAAAACCAGTCATCACCACACCGTACAGACATCCGAAGAAGTATAAATACAAGATAGAGAAGGCAATAAAAGAGCTATTAGATATGTTGCACATCAGGCCAAGTTCCAGCCCTTTTGCTTCTTCAGTAGTGTTGGTCAAGAAAAAGGATGGAACCATGCACATGTGCATTGACTTCTGGGCATTAACTAATAAAACAATCAAAACTAGGTATCCTATAACAAGGATTGATGAGCTACTGGACGAACTGCATGGAGCTGTCTATTTCACAAAAAATGACCTACGTTCTGGCTACCACCAAATCAAAATGAGGGAGGAGGACATCTCAAAATCTGCTTTCAGGTGTCATTACGGTCACTATGAGTTCTTAGGGATTCCCCTCGGGCTAACCAATGCCCCAGCCATGTTCCAATCTTGTATGAACCATGTCTTCAACAAGCAACTGAGGAAGCATCTCTTGGTATTTTTTGATGACTTGCTCATTTATAGCAATACGTGGGAGGAACACCTTCAACATGTGGACCAAATTCTGTCTATCATGGAGGAGCAGTCATTGTATGCTAAGGAGTCCAAATGTGAGTTTTGAATGATAGAGGTTCTTTACTTGGGGCACATCATTAGAGAAAAGGGGGTATAGGTACATCAGGAGAAAATCCAAGCCATAATGGAGTGGCCTACACCTAAAACCTTTACAGAATTAAGGGGATTTCTAGGCATATGCACTTACTACAGGAAGTTTGTCAAGGGATTCTCTCAGCTTTGTGCACCCTTGACCGACTTGACCAAGAAAGGAGCTTTCAAATGGAGTGAGGAGGCCCAATTTATATTCGACAAAATGAAAAAGGTGATGAGCACATGTCCAGTCTTAGCCCTACCAGATTTCGGCCAACCTTTCACCTTAGAGTGTGATGCCTCAGGAGAAGGTGTTGGGGCCGTACTGATACAAAATAGGCACCCTCTTTCCTATGAGAGCCGAAAACTCAGGGGACCTGAGTTACTTTACAACATTTATGACAAAGAGATGCTAGTCATCATGCACACTCTGGCCAAATTCAGACAATACCTGGTAGGTGCACGGTTTGTGGTAAAATCACATCATAAGAGTCTTAAGTACATGTTGGAGCATAAGGACTTAAATGAAAGGCATCATAAATGGGTGAGCAGAATATAGGCCTATGAATTTGACATTGAATTTGTCAAAGGGAAGAACAATGTGATGACTAATGCATTATCCAAGAGAGCATCCATTTATGCCATGACAATTGTGTCTGTTGATTGGAAGGACCACTTGGTGATGGAATATGCAAAGAATAAATCCGCTTTTAAGGTAATGGATGGGAAAATATAGGACAATAACTTCAAGATCATTGATGGTCAAGGTAATGTGGCAGAACATGAGGCTCTTTTTTTTGGTTTGAGGGCTCTTAAAGACATGAGGATTGAATATCTAGTAGTGTTTGGAGATGATGAATTAAATTTTCATCAAATAAAAAATCTTTATCAAGCTAAACACCCCAGGTTAAGGACTTACGGAAATGAAGTTTGGGATCTTGTTGATAGTTTCTTCTTAAATTTTAATATCTCATTTGTTTCAAGAGAGGAGAACACTATGGAAGATTACTTGGTTGTCTCAACAAGTAATTTCAGATTTCCTTTTCCCCCTAAACTCAAATACAATGTAGAAGTGAAGTATAGACCCCTTATACTTGACAATGTCAAACATTGGAAGGTTTTTGAGGATGATATTGAGATAAAAATATTTCTTGAGACTGTGGATGAGTTTTCTGCCACACATATTGAACAAGATCATGATACTGAAAAAATCCCTCACATTGATATTTTTCTGAATAAAATTGCTGACCATCATATTGTTCAGTTTCCCAGTAACCATATTCCAAAAGGACTAGTTCCTTTGGAGAGATTGTTTTATAGAAATGATGTTGATGTAAAGGTTAAAGGTTCAACTGAAAATGGTAATGTGAATTAATGCAATTTAGGTATAGAGGAGGATCCAAAGTATGTTAAGTTGTCTAGCAGCTTTTCAAAGGAACAAAGGGTTGAATATGTTAATCTTTTAAAAGAGTTTTCCGGTGTGTTTTCCTGGAAATATGAATATTTAAGAATATATGACACAAACATTATTGAACACAAGATTCCTTTGAAAGAGGAGATCAAGCCTTTTAGGAAGAAACTCAGACATATAAATCCCGTGATGCTGCCTATTATGGAAAAGAAAGTAAAGAAGTTGTTGGATGCCAAGATCATCATTCCTTTGAGGTACTTTGCGTGGGTGGATAACCTGGTCCCTGTGAGGAAGAAAAATGAGGAAATTAGACTGTGTGTTGATTTCATAAATATGAACAGAAGCTCCAAGAAAGATAATTACCCCTTACCAAATATGGAGCACATTTTATAGAGAGTGACTGGCTCATCAAGGATTTCTTTAATTGATGGCTTCTCAAGATACAATCAGATCTCTGTATGTTGGCATGTTTTACAGGAAGTGTGTTCTTGTAATTGATGGCAAGAACAAATACGACGATGGAAAACAGGAAAAGCATAAGCTCAGGAGGAGAAGAGAACAGTATGGGGAGATCAAAGATCAAAAGGGAAAGCACAATACAAAAATGTGATCAAGATCAAAATCCTTGATGGTGGATCTGCTTCGAGAGTCTTCACGACTGTTAGATAAAATTAAGTGAAGGATAGGATTAAAGGGGCACAAGGTTTCAGAATTCGATTATCCGAATCTCCGTCAGTCGTCGGATCAAATTAAGTGGAAATATAGGATAAGCAAAGATGGAGAGCCGTTGGATTTAATCCAAGGAAAAGATGCATCACAGATAGATCGAGCCTTTGATTTCAATTATGCTCCAACTTTCATGTACATCATGATTAGAATAATATTCTTTAGATCCTATGGTCCTTATTCATTTTGCTTGATATTTTCTTCAAATGATTCGGCGGTTGAGAATTTTTTTCGGTTCTCTGGCTCTCTGGGCTTCAAGTATTTCAAATCTCAAAATGAAACTCTCTAAGTGATTTCTTCAAAACTCATGATCTGTCACCACGTATCCCTCTGGATCTGACAGTTGAAATTTACTCCAGCTCTCCAGCTCTCCAGACTTCAGGAATTTCAAATCTCAAATTGAAAAATCTTGAAGTGATATTTTTCCGGAGTGTAACCTCCTCACATCTTTAGACCTGAAATGAATGATGTTCGTTTGATCAATATATTATATCAACGCCTCGATCTGTTTGTGATGCAACTTTGCCTTGGATTAAATACAATGCCTCTCCATCTTTTCTTATCCTATCCTTCCACTTAATTTGATATGATGGTTGATGGAAATTAGGATAATCGAATTCTCAAACCTTGTGCCCCGTTTATCCTATCCTTCACTTAATTTGATCTGATGGTCGTGAAGACTCTCAAAGCAGATCCATGATCAAGGATTTTGATCCTAATCACGTTTTTGTACTACGCTTTCCCTTTTGAGATTTGATCTCTACATATTGTTCGCTTCTCCTCCTGAGCTTATGCTTTTCCTATTTTCCATTGTGGCTATTGTTCTTGCCATCAATGAGAAGCACACACTTCCTGTAAAACATGTCATCAATGAGAAGCACACACTTCCTGTAAAACATGACAACAATCTCCCCCTTTGGCATTGATGGAAACCCTGAAAGGCTGCACTATTCTGCTTAGACCTCCAATTGTAGCATACAGACAACACCTTTTTCTCCCCCTTTGACATCAATGTCAAAGAAGACAGAGAGTGACTCTGTGCTCCCCCTGGTCAGATATACTAGGAGCACTCTCCCCCTAATCAGATAGACTATTTAGCTTGATAATGGGGTCATGCCCAACTTCTGGCGTAGATACTCAAACTGATATTTTGCAAGCAGTTTAGTGAAGATATCAACAATCTGATCTTTGGATGGAATATAATGGAAAGAAGTAATAGTGTTGGTCACATGTTCCCTCAAGAAGTGATACTTGATGGGTATATGCTTGGTCTTGGAGTGAAATACAGGATTCTTTGACACACTAATTGCACTAATATTATCACAATGAATTGAGATCGGTGCAGTATATTTTACCTCCAAGTTTGCAAGTGTCTGAATCATCTACAATACTTGGGTATAGAAAGTGGCAACTGCAATGTATTCAGCTTCTGTATGTAACCTTGCTTCTTTCTCAACCATGCTACAAGGGAATCTTCTAAGAAGAATGCACTTCCACTCGTGATTTTCCTTTCATCCATGCAGTTAGCCTAATCAACATCTGAATAGACTGATAGTTGAAAATTCTTATTCCTAGGATACCATAAGCCATAGTTCATTGTTCCTTTCAAGTATTTGAATATTCTTTTGACAACTAACAAATGACTCTTTTTAGGTGCAGCCTGGTACCTTCCTACCATTCCAACAACATGCATTATGTTTGGATGGGATGTTGTGATGTATAATAGACTACCTATCATAGACCTATATGAACTCTGATCAACATCAGATGAGTCATCATCCTTGATTAACTTGCATCCAGTGACCATAGGTGTGCTCATATGTGTAGAATCTTCCATTTGAAACCTTTTCAACATTTCTCTTAGATATTTTTCCTAAGAAAGACATATTCCTTCATACCTCTGAGTAATTTGCAAACCAAGAAAAAATGGCAGTTCCCCTATCATAGACATTTCAAATTCAGACTGCATGGCAGAAGCAAACCATTGTACCAATGAAGCATTATTGTTTCCAAAGATGATGTCATCTACATAGACCAACACAATGAGAAAATCATTATCCTCTGTTTTGATATATATATTGATGTCAATTGTTCCTCTCTTGAACCCTTTGTCTTGAAGATACTTATCTAGTCTGTAATACTAGGAACGAGGAATTTATTTCAACCCATATAAGGCTTTCTTCAGCTTGCAGACAAAGTCAGGTTTATCTAACAGTTGGAAACCCTCTGGTTGTTTCATATAGACTTCTTCTTTTAGATATTCATTTAGAAGAGTTGACTTGACATCCATTTGATAGAATTAAACTGTTTATGACAAGCATAGGAAAGAAACATTTTAATAGCTTCTAATCTTTCTACGGGCGTAAATGTTTCATCAAAATCCAGTCCTTCTATTTGAGCATATCCTTTGCAAACCAATATAGCCTTATTTCTTACAATATTTCCTTTCTCATTCATCTTATTTTTGTAGACCCATTTGGATTCTATTACATTTTTATTTTCTAGCCTAGGAATGAGTTCCCAAGTGGCATTCTTTTCAATCTGGTCTAGTTCCTCATTCATTGATTTTAACCAATTTACATATTTACTGGCTTCATTAAAGTTCTTGGGTTCCACCATGGATATGAAGGCTAAATGTGATCGCTAAGTGTCTTTGATTATCCTTCTCCTGGTTTGTACACCTTTTTCTTTCTCACCAATTATCTGACTTTCATGATGATTCTTTTGAGTAATTCTGGAGGAGGTATTTTATGTTGATTGTTGTCTTGACTCTTCTTGTCTGGGTGTCTCTTCTCCACCTGATTCATCGTCGTCTTGTGACTCAGATATTTAATGTTCTTCATTTTCATTATTCTCATCATATTTTTCATCTGGCTTAGTGCTTATTCTCTATTGATCTTTTACAAGAGCTTCTTCATCAATTCGAACATCAATACAATCTACTAATTTATGCATTCCTTTGTTAAAGAATCTGTATCCTTTAGTATTCGTTGCATATCCTAAGAAGATACCTTCATCATCTCTACTATCAAATTTTCCCAGATGATCATCATTATTCTTGATGTAGCATTTACTTCCAAATACTTTGAAGTGATTTATTGATGCAGGTCGACCAAACCACAACTCATATGGAGTTTTATCACTGTTTGACCTTAGATGTTCTTTGTTTAGAATATGAACAACCGTGTGAACATCCTCCACCCAAAAGGTTTGTGAAATGTCCCTTTCACTCATCATATCCCTTGCCATCTCTTGAACTGATCTATTTTTTCATTCTACAACTCCATTTTGTTGATGAGTACCTAGAATAGTATATTCTCTTTTAATTCCACGTCTGTCACATAATTCTTTGAAATCTCTTGACATAAATTATGCTCCCCTATCTGAGTGAATTTCCTTTAACTTCCTTCCTGTCTGATTCTCAGCTAATGCCTTAAACTTTTTGAACTTCTCAAACACATCATATTTTTCTCTCAGAAAGGAAACCCACGTAAGTATGGAGAATTCATCAATGACTAGCATAAATTAATGCTCTCCTCCAGTTCCTTCCTTTCACGACAGTCCACACATATCCATATGAATAATTTGAACTAGTTTCTCTGAAGATGTGAAACTCTTCTATTTGAATTGAGCATGAGTCAACTTCCCCATTTGACAGGATTCACATACAGAGTTATTAGGCTTAGATATTCATAGAAGGTCTTTCACAGTGCCTTCATTATTCAGTTTGACAATATGATCAAAATTCAGGTGTCCTAGCCTTCTGTTCCATAACCAACTTTCATCAAATTTTCTTAAATGACATTTCTCCTCATCTTCCTTCAGAACCTATACATTGTTTTCAGCTCTAACCCCTTTTTCAATCAGCTCTCTTGTGTTTACTGTCTTTATTTTACAATTCTTGGCAGTCAAAGTGACTTCACATCCTCTGTCACATATCTGATTGACACTAAGAATATTATGCTTTAAACGATCAACAAATAATACATCTTTAGATTTTCTTCTTCCATTACTTAAGATTACTAGACCTTTACCTATGATCTTTCCTAGAGCATAATTTCCAAAGGTCACACTCCCTAATTTATTTTCTTTGAGTAATAAGAACATACTTTTGTCACATGTCATATGACCAGAGCATCTACTATCAATATACCAGGGGTCTTTTAGTCTTTGAGCTGACAACACTAATCCACACTTTTTATCTTCATTCTTCTTCCAAACCTTGACGTTTTCATCTCTGTGATTTGAATCCATATTATAGTTCTTTAAGCAACAATCTGCAGCTTTATGTCCATAATTATGGCAGATGTAACATTCTAGTTCATTGAATAAAGGATCATAACGATTGTTATGTTTAATCCACATCCTTTTCCCAACCATCACATAATTTGCAGTATGTGGTTGTTTGTTACTTGGCTGTCTCATTCTTTGTTGTGGCAGATATTTATTCCTTGGTCGTCTTGATTTCTCATGTTTAAATCTTAAATAACAATTTACAACTTTGTGGCCAAATTTAGAGCAGTAAAAACAATATCCATAGGAAAAACCTTTGTACTTGGAAAATGGTTGTCTTCTTTGAGCAAGTCGATTTATTCCATGCTGATGATTTCCTTGAGCAGAGGGTGTATTATTTCTTTGCTCTACAAATTTAGTTCTGGTAGATTTTCCTTCACTCCTCCTTGGCAGTTGATTCTCTTCCTTTGTTTTTGCAGGTTTGTTGTTGTCAATGGTTGTAGATTTGACAAACTTGATGGATTCTTTTTTGCTTGGTTGATCACTACTTGATCCCTCTTCATAAGACAAACCAGTTTTCAACTTAAAATTCCTTTGTTGATTCAGAATGGAGGCTAATCCTTCTGAGGCTTTAATACTTGTCAGATTCTGATGATATAAGGCCTGAAATTTCTCTAGATCTTTTCTGAAAATCACTACTTCAGCTTCCAATTGTTCACCTTTTGTTTCGGCTTCCTTCAATTATTTTTTGAGGATGTCTTCAATATTATTAGCTTCTTCTAACTTAACCTTCAATAGTGTAATTTCTTCAGTTGGTTCATTGCATGTTTTCTCATACCTGAGCAGTAACTATTTTTATTTTCTTTTCTTTTCTCTAAGTCTATCAATCTCTTCCATGGAACTGACAAGTTCTCCTTCAAGATATACTACTGCTTCACAATCAACGAACTCACTTCCTGGATCTTCAGTGTTTAGATCTTCTAAATCTATTAGCATGTTATCACTTATTTTATCTTCAATAGAAGAGTCACTGCTTTCATCATCTGAGGGATGATCATCATTGTTTACACAAAGGCTTTTCTTCTTAAAATTATTCTCTTTATAGACCTTCTTGTGTTTGTGCTTCTCTTCATCGTCATATGTTTGATCCTTTCTTTTGTGAGGAAACTTAGATGAAAAATGACCTATCTTACCATAGTTGAAACATTTGAAGGGAAGTTTACCTTTGTCTTTGCCTGATCGTTTCTTCAGTCTTCCCACAAAATTTTCTTCAATCTCATATATATCGGAATCTGTGTTTTTCTCTACTTTAAAAGATGCCTCTCTTGTAGTGGATTTACCTTTGGTGATTCTCATTTCATAAGCAGTTAGGGTTCCAAGAAGTTGATCTAGTGTCAACGTTTTGAGATCAACTATTTCCTCTATAACAGAGACCTTTGAGTTAAATCTACCAAGAAGAGATCTTAATATTTTCTGGACTAGAAAAGATTCATCTATCGTTTCACCTAGGCCTTTCATAGTGTTGACAAATTATTTTATACATAAGAAGTACTTACTAATAGTTTCATCTTCATCCATATTTAACTGCTCAAATTTCAGTCTGTGAGTCTGAAGTTTTACGTCTTTCACCTTTTCATTACCTTCATAACTACTTATCAGCTTGTCCCACATAACTTTTGTTGAATCATAATGCATGACTTTGACAAACTTGGCTTCATCAAGTCCAATGAGGATGGCATTCATTTCTTTTGCATTAAATCTAAACTCCATCTTATCATCTTTTGAGGCCAAGACTATAGGCTTCACATATCCCGTTTCAACGGCATCCCAAACATGACCACCCAGAGACATTAAATGTGTTCTCATCCTTATTTTCCAGAAGGAAAAGTTTGTTCCATCAAACAAAGGGGGTCTATTAGTTTAACTTTCATCATGACTGGTCATGTTCAAGCTTATGGATCTACATTTTATCAAAGGTACCGACTCTGATACCATTTCTTGGTAGTATGACTGTTGTTACACCAAAACCCACAGGTGATTGGTAAACTCAGCATCGCCAGATTTCAAGGATCCATGAGAGGCGATTAGTCCCTTGTCACGATACACTGGGGAGCACTGACTAATTGCAATTTTGTGCAACACTGTCTTTCCTGAAGATAGAGAGAAAACAACATTTACTACTCCTTGGGGCACATTCATGTATGCTAAAATTCCCTTTGGGTTAATGAATGCAGGAGCAACCTTTCAACGAGCGATGTATATTTCCTTTATTGGGGATAAGGAAAAATTTGTGTTCATCTATATATATGATATTATAGTGTTCTCAAAGTCTGATAAGGAGCATTATCATCATTTAAAAAGGGTCTTCTTGAAGTGCATAAATTTTGGTCTCTCTCTCAATCCTAAGAAGTCTTTGTTTTCTATGAAGGAAGGTAAGCTATTGGGACACATTGTATTAGAAGAAGGGGTAATAATTGATCCAAGCAGATTAGAGGACATCCAGACTTTATCTATTCCTAGATCCAAGAAAGAAGTTCAATCTTTCTTGGGTAAAATCAATTTTCTGAGAAGGTTCATCTCTAATTTTGCCAAACTGGTTAAGTATATTGCATCCATGCTTAGGAAAGGAAATGAGGTGAAATGGACTGATGAGGCCTGAGAGTTGTTTGATCAAATAAAAAATGCCTTGACTGAAGCACCTCTGCTTATCATCCCTGATTATTCCAAGGAATTTCTAATATTTTCCTTTGCCTCATTTGACACATTGGTTGTTGTTTTACCACATAAAAAATCAGAAGGGTTAGAGCAACCTATTTCCTTTTTTAGCAGAGCATCGAGGGATGCAAAGATGAGGTATGATATCATGGAGAAGCGGGCTTATTCTTTGGTTAAATCCTTCTAATCCTTCAGAGTATACATCCTTCATTCCAAAGTTATTGCCTATGTTCCTTCAACTTCTGTAAAAAATATACTTATCCAACCTGACATTGATGGGAAGATGAGCAAATGGATCGCTAAAATTCTAGAATTTGACCTTGAAATAAATCCCACTAAACTATTGAAGGGTCAAGGTTTAGCTAGGTTGTTGGCTGAATCAAATTGAAAAGCGCTCTGGGTAAATTTCATGAATATAAACTCATAAAATCAACAAACTGATTGTACTGACAAAAGTTCTCATATCAGCCACAACTTGGCAAAATGCACTTGGTATAAAGACATCATATATTTTTTGCAAAATCTGCAGCTTCCTGATGGTCTGGAGAAGAACAATGTCAGATATTTGAAGCTTAAGGCAATCTAATATTGTCTTATTGATCCAATATTGTATTGGAAATATCCTCCAGGGGTTCTTTTGAGATGTTTAGATCTACATGAGGCCCAAAAGGCCATGACTGATTTTCATGACAGCTTGTGTGGGGGCCATCATTCTTGGAGAACCACAACCTATAAGATCCTCATAGATGGGTATTTTTGGCCTAGCCTTTTTATGATGTTTGTGCAAAGATTAGAGCTTGTGTCAAATGCCAAAAGTTTTCTGGAGAGAAAAAAATCAAATATTTTCCTTTGAAGCCTGTGGTGGTTTCTGGACCTTTTCAGCAGTGGGGTATTGACTTCATTAGGGAAATACATCCAAAATCAAGTGGTCAACACCAGTGGATCTTGACTGCAATGGACTATTTCACCAAGTGGATAGAATCCATACCTACCAGGAGGGCCTCTCATCAGGTAATAATTAGTTTTCTTGAAGATATGATGTCCATATTTGGTTGTCCCAACAAAATTGTTACTGACAATGCTTCTTCTTTCAAAGTTGAACCTTTGATCATGTTTTGTGAACAATATGGGATTACATTAGTCCTTTCTATTCCTTATTACCCCCAAGGAAATGGTTTGGCATAATCTTCTAATAAGAGACTCATAAAGATCATCATGAAGTTGTTAGAAGACAACAAGAAATCATGGAACTCAAATATTAAATTTTCATTATGGGCTCATAGAGTTACTACAAAGAGGTCACTTGGTATTTCACCCTTTCAACTTGTATATGGGATTGAGGTTGTCTTTCCCACTCAACTTTCCTTTCATGTGGAAACGTTCTTACAGGATCAAGATGGAGAACTAGATGATATGGTTAGGAGAATAGAACAGTTGGTAGAAGTGAAAAAAAATAGAGAGAAACTACTTGACAAAGCATAGGACCATCAACAGAAGATCGAGAAAGCCTTTGAAAAGAAGGAAAGAAAAGAAAATTTCCAGCTGGGAGATTTGGTGCTAAAGTGGGATGCACCCAAAAAATACAAAGGAAAACATGGAAAATTTGAAGCCTTGTGGATTGGTTCGTTCAATATTTCTAAGGTTTTTTGGAATAATACTTATAAGTTGCAAAACTTGGAGGATTCTGACGTTTTTGGCGGCCCTATCAATGGGCACTTCTTGAATAAATATTTTGTTTGAGCCATGAGTGGTTGCCCCTTTTCATTGTAAATATCATTGTTTCCCTTTATTTTTTCTTGAGTAAATAACCCCATATCCCTAGGATAAGACACTGAAGCTGCTTGTTCTTGGAATCTCACAGGGAGCATGCCATCCCTTGTGGAGCCAAAATGTTCTCACATAAATTTGTCATGGGAAGAGTTAAATGTTTTTCTCCTAAAGAAGCATGTGAATAGATTTAATGGCGCACTACTTTCTACAATTCTTGACCCACGCATATTATTTTAACCAAAGTTTCAAAAGGAAAATACTTTTTTCATGTAGCGGGTAATTCCCGCACATATTAATAGTGGCACATACATCACATCATATATAAGCGATCCTCAATGAATTTTGTACCCCCCGATTGGCACAGGGGCAGACCCAGGGTTCAACGCTTCAACAAGGCACCAACAAAACCCTAACTACTGGCCCTTTTGGCAACACCTGCAAAGTAGGCAGAGTCTCATCCAGGGTAGAAGGAGGGGGGTTTACAGGATGCAGGTGTCTATAACCAAGCTGGGACACAGATCTGTAATAATGACACTTTGTAGAGTATTCTATTAACACTTAGTAACAACATGCATTAGTTCATTAATCTTATTAGCATCACAGAACATACCCAAAGATAGATCGACACAGTAACAAATGACAATATACCCATATCACTTAGCATCATAATTTAGATCTAGCATCCATTCATCCTTAACACAAGTAAAACACTAAGCAACATCAAATCTATCTATCATATATAATAACAAAGGCACCTAGAAGATTCATAACATAAACAACAAAGAACAAAGAAAACCAAAGATATAAGATATACATGGTTCACCCAAGTGTGCGGCTACGTCCACCAATTGATTCATATTCTTTATTATTCTTCAATTTCTTACATTCAGTCGCTCTTGTGCACTAAGCCACAGATTCGAGCTTTGCATCAGACATGAGATCTATGCACTGAACGCCAGATCCTACTTCCCAAAAATAGGTCAAGACACAAAGCCAACTTCTCTATCGAGCACCGAGCCTTACATACACATTTTGTTGCACAAAGAAACCCAAAACTACTTGCATTTATCTACCAAGAGTTCTCTCTTACATATTATGTACTTCTACCATACATTATTACTTATTTATACTTTTACAATTCCTTACAAAAAGCCCTAATCATGGGAGAACCCATGGGTTGACATCCCATAACCCATTAAAAAGCCCTAAAGAACCCCTTATTAGGTCCACAAAGCCTGCAAAAAAAGTGAGATCCGTAATGTCAGCTCCACGTGGGAACACCATCTTCAGCCATCATATCGAAGTCCAAAAGGTGGTCCAAACCTTACCAAGGTTTCCTCAAAACTTGTTCAAGGGCCAACACACCCCCAACACTCACCTGTGATTCGTCCTGAGTCACTCAGGTCTGGGCAATGCTGCTTCGAAGGCCTCGAGCTTAACTCGAGTTTCGTCGACTTGTTTCTTCACCTGCGCCTCCTGCTCAGTGAGCTCCTAGATCATCTGCGTTGTAACAGACCCTTACAGGCATTGCTCCACTGTTGCAACCACTTGGTCCAGTTGTGAGACTTGTCCCTCAATTTCTTTGAACACCTTGTACGCTTCATCCTGCATAGGTTGTAGCTTCCGCATGACTTCCATTACCCTACCCTAAAGGGAAGTGATATGCTACTGTATTGTGTGTTATTCTTGAGATATCTTCATTCTTTCTACCACAGTGAGTATCTTCATCTGCACTTGCACAAAGAATGCCTGTCGTTGCACCTCCTATAACTACACTTCTAGTTTCCTTAGCTCAGGATATTCTGTGAGGCATTCATAAGTCTACACGCTTCTATTGCTCAACTATTTGCAATCTGAAGTGAGGGATCTGATCCTCACTACTATGTTCTTAGCGGCTTCCTCCCTCTGGTTTCTCACTTCCTATGGGGTGCTCGGTACTACTTGGACCTCCAAATCTATTATCCTCACTTGAAGCTATTGGATGGTCTCAGCGATCTTTGCTACTTAAGCCTCGACCAACCCCTACTCCTCCTATGCCAAGCCTGGCACATAATGGAATTATTTACTCACTGCTTCTTTGAACATAGCCCGTTTCGTGAGCAACTGCTCATTTTCTCTCTGCAGCTGGGATTTTTCTTCCTGGATCATTGCATGAAGCTCTTCTTTCTCATTTTCATAGGCGGTTACGTAGTACCACACTACTCATAATTGATATAAGTATTCCTCTTTCTCTTGTTTCAAGGCTTCTGTAGCCTTTTCCTTTTCTTCTTGGACTTTCTGAAGTTGAGCCTCTGTCGCATCTGCAAGTCTTCTCAATTGGGTTGGTTCATTCCCCAATTCTGCAATCTGTGACACAGAAGGTACTACGCAGACTAAACGAGTAACTTGTTGTAATTTGTTAAATTTATTTTCGATCATGTCATATAGTTCATCCTACTTTACTCCATATCTCTGCAAGATGTCCTTGGAAGCATCCTCCATGGCTCCGCGGACCAAACTGATGTCGTCTTCCATGAGTGTGGCCTCTAACTGGGGCTTACTAGTGCGCGTCTTATTTCTTTCTGAAGGTTTCTTTGGAGAAACCTTCCTCTTCTGCAGTGTTACTGTTTCAGTCGAGGGATATTGAGGTGGTGTAGCTTCTCCTTATCCTTTATTTTCTCCTTCATCTCCTCCTCCTTGTCCATCTACATGGTATCCTCCTCCTCCTCCAAGCGAGCCAGACTCATTATCATCAGAAGCATCGTCCTCCTCATCTCTCTCTATATCCTGTACTTTTCCTACATTTTCTTATTCTTCGTCCCACTGGACTGTCCGACATGCTCAACCTGGGTGACCAAGGGGCTTCCTATGGTGTCGGTGTCAGAGATATCTACATCAATGATGGGTACAAGGAGTTCCTCTGGCCACTCCTTCGTGATTTTCTCCATGTATTCATCTGTTAGCTTGTAATATGACTGTGGTTCTTCCTTGCTCTCATCTCTACGTGCAATAATATATATGAAATGTGTATCTGCATGGAACTTTGCTATCGGTCTATAATAGTGTAGGGTGTGTAGTGTCATGCACATAAATGATTCAATGGAAACCTTCAGTTGCTAGTAATATGCATGGAACACAATGTTGTATTTCCACTGCTTCGACATGTCATTGGTGTACCACAAGGTAGAAAACCTAGTGGCCAATGGATTTGATGGTTTGATCTCCGGAAAGGTGACAAAACTTTTATTTATGGGCATAGAATATCAAAATAAATCTTTTGATGACAAAAAAGAAAACTATGAAGCTGAAGGAGAAGTAGAACTTGAAGGAGAACCTATTAGTGCTCTTGAAGAACTGAGAAAATATAAAAGGAAGAGCAAATCATTGAAAGAACAACTATTGGAATACAAAGGAAAACAAAAATCAAGAGAAAAGTAAGTTTCAAAATCCATCAAAAAATCAGAACAAATCATTATTGACTTGAAGACTGAACTCTAAGAAACCAAAAGAATTGGAGAGGTCATAAGTAAACAACTCAATGAAAAGCAACAAGACTGCCAAAATCTAGAGGCTGATTTTATTTTTTTCTAAAAAGAGAACTTGAGAGAGGAAACAACCAATCAAGATTTGAAAAAAGTTCAAGAATCTTGGATGATATTATTAACAGTCAAAGATCATCAAGAAATAAGACAGGATTGGGTTATGATCAAAAGAAGTCTAATAAGGGATCTAACTCTACATATTAGGAAACTGAAAAAAATCCAAAATGCCATGCAACTTCCCTTCATATATCTTTCAAAAAGGAAGAAAACAAGATAAAGACTGATTCTAATCAACAAAAATATGCTCTCCATTCGAAAGAAAATAAATATAGAAGGAATACAAGTACAAGACAAAATCCCCCAAAAAGGTATCAACATCTGTTTCTTGGCTATTGTTTCTCTTGCATTAATTTTGGGCATAAATCATTACATTGTACATCTTATGGAAAATACAATCATAAAAATGTTCAAAGAGATGGTTATAAGAACAACAAGAATAATAATAATCAAGAGAGTAGAAACTATAATTCATTCTCTCCACTACAAGATTACAATGTTGAATTCCACAAAGACAACAATTATGGTCACAAATATAGTGACTGTAGACTACCAAAGCTTCCCATAAAAGTTTCCAAAATTTAAGAAGAAATGCATAAGAAGAAATGGAAAGAAAAACAAATGAAAGAAAAGAAGCATAGTGTAATGTAGACTTATATGCTAAAGATAAAATGAGTCAATGGTATGTTTCTAGTGGATTTTCAAAGCATATGACTGGTTATCATGACAAATTCCTCATTCTCAAAAGGAAAGAAAAAGGAAGTGTTACATTTGGAGATAATGTCTCTTCCAAGATACTTGGAAAGGGCACAATAAGTCTAGGAAATAATAAAGCTAAAGAATGAAATGTGTTATTAGTTGAAAATTTGAATCCTAATCTCCTCAATGTGAGCCAAACATTTGATCAAGGACACATACCCATATTTGACTCCCAAAAATGTGAAATTAGAAAATAAAAAACTAGTGGTTGTTTCACCAGGGACACCAAGCAATGTTTATATCTTAAACATTGAAGAAGAAAAAAAATGTTACATGATCCAAATAGAATAAATTTGGCTATGGAACAAAAGAATGACACATATAGGTTTTGACAAATTGATAAAAGTGAATAAAAAGAAAGTTGTGCAAGAAATGAGAAGGATTATTAAACCTTCAAACTTTGTTTGTAGGCATTGTCAACATGGAAAGAAGACAAGAGTAATATTCAAGACAAAATAATACTCTACATCAAAACCATTATAACTTGTTTACATTGACCTCTATGGATCGACAAGAACTAAAAGAATTCAAGGTGAACACTACTTCATTTTATTCATTGATGACTATACAAGGATGACTTGGGTATTCTTTATTAAAGAGAAATAAAAATCATTTAGAAAATTCAAAGCCTTCAAAGCACATGTTGAAAATGAGATTGATCTAAAAATCAAGTTCCTAAGATCAAACAATGGAGGGGAATTTACCTCAGATGAGTTCATTGAGTTTTGTGAAACTCATGGAATTAAAAGACACTTTTCAGCTCCAAGAACTCCTCAACAAATGGAGTTCTTGAAAGGAAAAATATAATTGTCCAAGAAGAAGCCATAACTATGCTAAATGAAGCAAAACTCCCATATATCTATTGGAGAGAAGCAATATATACAGCAATATATATACATAATAGGGCACAACTTAGAGTTAACCATGACAAGACACCATATGAGTTTTGGTTTGGTAGACCAACATCAGTAAAACACTTCAAAGTCTTTGAGAGAAAATGATATATAAAAAAGATGATGATAATCTAGGAAAATTTGATTCCATATTAGATGAAGGAATATTTCTTGGTTACTCATCTAATAAAAAGGCCTACAGATGCTACAATATGATCTTGCACAAAATTGTCGAAAGTGAAAATGTAAAGGTGGATGATTTAACATAAATAAGAATCAAATCTCAAGACAATTCACAAGTTGATGAAAGAAGAAGAGATGGTGATGATGAATAAGAAACTAAAGAAATACAAGAAGAATAATCACAAAGTGAAGAAGAAAATGAAGAGGAAGCATCAACAAGACAAGAGTCAAAAGCACCATCAAGAAGAGTACAAAGATATCCTCCTGAAAGTCAAATCATAGGTAAAAAAAAGTGTTGGAGTTTAAACAATAAGAAGGATAACATATGAATCAGAACAAGCAATTCTCTCCCTAATAGAACCCAAAACATTTGCATAAGCTAGAAAAGATGAAGATTCGATTAAAGCCATGACTGAAGATCTTGATCGGATATAGAAGAATCATATCTAAGAACTTGTCCCAAGACCAAAAGACAGAAATGTGGTAGGGACCAAGTGGGTTTTTAAAAATAAAGTTAATCAAGAGGGTCAAATTATAAGGAACAAAGAAATATTAGTGTGCAAAGGATATGCACAAGTAGAAGGGATTGACTTTGAGTAAACATTTTCCCCAATAGCTAGATTAGAAGCTATGAAAATGTTCTTAGCATTTTCATGATTTAAGAACTTCAAAGTATATCAAATGTATGTCAAATCGACATTATTAAATGGAAATCTAGAATAAGAAGTTTATATAAAAAAACTTGAAGGATTTATATTATTCGAAAATAAATACTATGTTTACAAATTAAAGAAAGCATTGTATGGTCTCAAACAAGATCTCAAGGCATGGTTTTCAAGACTTGATAATCATCTACAACAACAAGGATACAAATTTATTATTTTAAATTTTAATGCAAATGATATATATCCTTGAGAATATGATTATTGTTGTAGTATATGGGGATGATATCATTGTTGGAAGAAATCTAAATCCTCTAAGTAAACAATTTTCTATAGAAATGCAAAAAAAAATCGAGATGTCAATGTTTGGTGACCTGTCATTCTTTCTAGGTTTACAAGTATCACAGTGAGACAAAGAAATATACATATATAAAACCAAATATATTAAATAAATGTTGAAGAAATTTCAAATGGAAGATTGTAAACCTATGAGCACTCATATGATTACAAGATGCAAACTTAGAAAAGATGATGAATCACTAGAAGTAGACCAAACCATGTATAGATCAATGATTGGTAGTCGATTATATGCAACAACAACAAGACCAAACATTATGGAAGTTGTAGGATTAGTGGCCATATTTCAACCTGCACCTAAGGAGACACATATGAAGGCAGTTAAAAAGATTTTTAGATATCTCAAAGGAACCTCGAATTTTGGATTACGGTATCCAAAAATAGAAGAATTCACATTAACTGCATATACTGATGTAGATTCAGATGGAAGTGTGGATGACAGAAAAAACACTAGTGGAGGAGAATTCTTCCTAGGAAAATTTCTTGTGTCGTCGATAAGTAAAACAAAACCCTCCATATCATTATCTACAACAGAAGCTAAATATATAGTTGTTGCCTCCTGTTGCACTCAAGTAATTTGGATTAAACAAAATATGGAAGACTTACAAGTAAAATATGATCATACAATTATTCTTAAGTGTGACAATACCAATGCCATAAACCTTTCTAAGAATCCAGTCATGCACTAAAAAACCAAGCATATCCCAATGAAATTTAATTTTTTAAGAGAACAGGTTTCTTAAAAAGTTATTAAAGTGGAATATGTGGATACTAAATAACAAATTGCAGATACATTCACAAAACCTTTACCTAAGAGTACTTTTGCATACCTTAGACATAAATTGGGGGCAATATCCATATATAATTTAATTTCACAAGCTTCATCAGAGAAGGAGCACATAGGCAGGGGTAGTATAACTTCAGGGGGAGTAGAGAAATATCCTTTCTATCATTGTTGTCAAAGGGGGAGAATAAACAATAAAACTTAGTTAAAACAAAGAGTTTTTACTTTGATTCCATCAATTCCAAAGGGGAAGAATGTTGGACATGGTGTTATGTTGTCATTGATGTCCACCAGGGTTAATATGTGTTTATCATCCAGACAAGTACCCTTCTATACCAGTTGCAAGAGAGAATTGCAAAATCATTAACTCTGATGAAGCAAATGGAGTAATGAGTAGACTGAGAAGATGCTTTTTTTATTCTGAGACATACAAGGATGAAGTTGTCCCATAGAAATAAATAAAAATAATATCGAAATCTAGTTCTCAAATAAAATACAGTAATTGTATATGGACACAGATCAAAAGGAACATGTTCCAAATCTACCCGAGATTCTATTTTTTGTTTATTATAATGATTGATGCTATGATCATTATAAATGTGAAAGTTGTAGGAATCAACAATAAAGAATGAAGAAAAATGTTGATCATTGGATTAAAATAAGAGAATGATCAGGCGAAGGAATTGACAGTGAATGGTGAAGAACGAGGTTGATTGATCAACAATCATTGGATCAAAATAAAACCATGATCCGACGGCTCAGATCTTTTTATAATGAGTGAAATTATGAGTACTACCAGAATCAATTAGGACTATTACCTTTTTCATTTTGATATATCCTTCGATATTGAGGGTTTGAGGAGTGCTAATTCCATCCAATGCATTACATGATATGGTGGGGGTCAACTCTTCATAAGAAATGTCTTCTATGTTTTGATCTTGAGATGGTTCTTCTTCTTCTTCCTCTTCACAATATCTGTAGAATAATTTCTTCTAACCACACTTATGTCCCTTACTATACTTGCTTTCACAATTAAACCATAAAACTTTTTCTTTAATTTCCTCCAATTTTTGAGGTGTCAACCTTGTAGATTAAGGTGTTTTAGAAGAAGGATCATTATTCTCTCAATAGATGTTAGGAGTGGTCTTTCTAGTAGCCATAGCCATATTTTTACTTTCAACATTTCTTGCCACCATGGATGAATTCTCCAATGATTTGAGTTCCCAAAGGAGAACCTCGTGTTGAATGTTATCCTTTAAAGTTCCTTTGAATACATCAATATGTTGGAAGATTGGTTGTTGTCATTGATGTCAACCCTAGTCATGGGTTTTTTACTGCAAGATTGATGAAGGTATTTGGACATGAAGGAAAATGCACATGCAGATAAAACACCCATGGATGGATAGTATACATCATGTTGTTTCTGGTGGTATGTGGCACGCCACGTGGATCTTCATGGTTGAGGAGAAATGAATTTTTGAAGATGACAAAGTGAATTGAAGAAGGGAGTACATGTAGGCCCTGAAAATAATTAAAGAAAAGAATTGCAAAATAAGAAAGTGTCAGGTCAGCCCTAATGTTAAAAGGAAGTGACATAAATGGTATAAATAAACATCATTATACATTCATTTGATACAAGTCGAATTTCAAAGATAATAAGAAGAAAATAAGGCTGGATTTCAAGGGAGGATGAAGTCTTTTGGTGATGTGTTCTAAGGTATGTTATTTTCAGGTCATCTTACCATTTTTGCTATAACTTCTTTTCTAGAATGGTTCAGATGGTGAAATCGCTATGGTATTGAGAAGACATATCAAGGCACATCTGGTAAAAATTTCATCTCTTGATTCACTATAAGTATGGAGATACACTCTGTGGAAGATAGGGTTTGTGACCAGTCCTGAAGTTAATCAATAAACAGGTGTTCTAGGTAAAACAATCATAAATTATTCATTGAGAATCCAAATGAAGTGGGAAAAATTTCATTGGAAAGAGTACATACTTTAGTTTCTTGTGTGCAAGTTTCATAATCGGATGTTAATTATTGAGTGTGGGGCATTATGTGCAAGTTCACTCTCCTGAATAGACCAGAATTGAATAAAGTCTACCATTCTTTCTATAACCTCTTTTTGGGGAG
>JZKD02S1743153.1:0-22389 GCA_000966675.3 Picea glauca
CTTGAATATATTGTGATCTCCATGTGTTGATGAATCTTGTATGCACTTAAAAACTCAATAAATTAGTAGTAGTTAGTGATTCCAAGAAAGAATTTGGCTTGGGATCATTACAGTCCCAATGTTCCCTGAGGGTGAGGAGGCCGGATTGGACCAGGACCCATATGATATGGAGTTAGAAGGAATATATTTGCAGGGTATAGTGGATGCAGTCCACATGAAGGACATGAAATCTATCCCACACGAGCACATACAATGGGTACATAGATCCCTACATAGAGGTAAAAAATATCCCTTGGGAGTGTCCTTACCTCCTCGGTCTAATCATACTCTTGGATTTCAAACCAATAAGATAAAACCCCCAAAAAACCCAAAGATGATGAAAAAAGAGGAAGGAAATCAAATCTGCAACTTCTACAAGAAATAGGTAGCATTCTAGTCAATTATGGGCAGAATGCATTGATCAAAAACTCCTTCCAACCCTCATCTATTTTCCAATGAAAGTTGTCTCTTAGAATATTCAAGGACTGAATGGTAAGAGAAAGCACAGGCTCTTACGAAACAAGATTACTACAACAACTCCATACATTGTGTTGTTGCAAGAGACAAAAAGCTCTGGTATAACACTAGAAAATATTCTCCTGAGATTCTAGATACATAGCCAATTAGTTGAAATTGATTCCAAAGGATTGGCGGGAGGTCTGGGCCATCCTTTGGAACCCAAATTTTGTGCTAATAGACAACTTTTTCTACACCAGTTGCAACATAATAGTCAAATTTTGACCTGTTGGGGTGAAGACATCTAGATTCATCACTAATGTCTATGGACCTCAACAACTTAATGAAAAATTCAACTTCTTGCAACAACTTCAACACATTTCAGACCTAGTGGAACAATAATTCTGGATTATAGGAGGTGATTTAAACGTTATCTCTTCCCTAGCAGAAAAAAGGGGGGCTTCAAAGGCTAGTGTCATACAACAAAGCTTTCAACACTTTTATTCAACACCAAAAACTCATAGATATAGAAACCACCAATGGGTTATTCACATGGAATAATCGTCAGGGTGGATCTCAATAGATTTCTTGCAAACTAGACAAGTTTTTGATCTTTGAATCACTCATGCTCTTCGGTCTTCATATGGAAGCAAGTTTTCTCGTGAGAGTGGGATCTAACCATTTTCCCATTCGCCTAAACATTGATGTTCAATGGGTACCCCTCAAATGACCTTTCATATTTGAATTTGTTTTTCTTTCTCATCCTGACTTCCTCAATAATAATCAAAAATGGTGGGACGAGGCCAAGATTTCAAATGTATCTCTTATGTATTACTTCCAACAACGTCTTAAAATTATCAAGATGAAGCTTAAGCTTTAGAACAAATCAGTCTTTGGTAACATTTTCCAAACCCAACAACAACTAGAATCCCAAATGGAGAACCTTTAGCAACATATCATTCTTAATGGTAGATCGAACGATATTTCTTAACGGGAAAAAGAGATGACCATTCAACTTGAAGAACAAAGAAAGCAAGAAGAGATCTTGTCGAAACAGAAGTCGTGTGTCCAAAATTTGGAAATATAAATTTTGGATTCCGATGAAAAAATACAAAACATAGAACAGTTAAGCAATACATGTCGTTTAATCATGTGAACTACCATTCAACACCTCCCCATCCACTTAAATTTTCAAAACATTCCCTTCAATGTGTATATCTCTTTCACTTATCAAACACTAACATCTGATAGTTTCCATTAATGGATAATTGTCTTCCATCTCATGGATCCAAAAATCTCTCTGTGTATTTCATTAGTTGTGAGGAAATTGTAATGGTGACGAGATTAGACGAAAAAACAATGGAATACAAGGCTCCCCTTCTCAATAGATATCTCATGGGAGAATTACCACAACATTACGTCATTCATTCCAATTTACGAAGATGAAACTCGGACCTCACTAACTTGGCTGGTTCAACAAAAGTAATTTTTCTATCTCGATGATGGACGAATCCATGACTTTAGAAGGGATTAAATTTCCCAGCTCAACAATGAGGAAAAGTATCCATGCATCACTCACTTGAGGACTCACCTCACCCAACTCGCCATTCTACTCATGGGATCTTTTCCTCGATAAATATGGGTTTCGTGCAAGCCTAGGAAAAAATTGCTTGTTTGTTTGCTTCCTCCAGAGTTAGATACCAATCGAGTGATAGTCCAAGGATAATAATATTGTCATTTACTCCTGTCAACCTTTTCTCTTCTCGCATTTAACGTTGTCAAAACAACACTACTGGCCATTGCCTCTACCAATCGAGAGATTTGAATGTAACCTATTGGCCTTGTAGTATGCAACCCCACCATACCACGATCCCTCCTTGTTAAAAGCAATCAGAAGTCATTACCGTGGATACTTATACAATTTCTCCTTTATCACATAAATGATATATTGATAATGTATTCAATGCCAAGGCCACATATGCAATGTTACCATCCACTAATCTCTCCATTCAATTATAAAACCAAATTTGCTAAAGTGTGAAAGTTTAATGAGACCACATATGATAACAAAAATAAATGAACACTATATCGAATGGAGACGACTTTAAATAAAATTGTAAATGAAATATCATACATGATTGTGCTCATAAAAACTTAAAATACAATATGATGAACCCAAAAACTAGTTTCCATTAGTTTTAATATTTTATTGTCACCACCACTAATTCCAAGCTCAATGACAAAACATGAATTTGTTGTTGGAGTTCCAATGCATTGTTAGATTTTCAACGCAGAGTGAGTTGTAATCTCACGTAGGAGCTCTTATCTGCCCAGACATGACAGCTAACATGGGCCTATCCCATTGTATAAAAACACCTTCATCTTCATTAATTAAACACATAGATCAATTTAGATCGTTGGATCTCTTTATTCTTTGTAGAGGTGTGGTATTGCAGTGTGATATTGAGGAGTTCTTATCTCCTTCATGGTATCAAAGCATCACTGCAAACCCCTTCTTGTTCTTTTATAGAGATTTGCGCTAAGTGATATGATTGTTGGAGGCTGGTCATTTTCCTCTCAGTTCAGGGTTTTTCTTCCTTTAAGTGGTTGTCGCACGCTTTCTTTGCATAAAGTTTATTTTCACAGAGAACGTATCTCCATTGCTTCCAAATCCACCCAGATCGATCGAATTTAATATTTATGGAGTTGGGCGAGCTCGGTTATGAAAAGATCGTGTGGAAAAAACATGGTATGCTATTATCTCGGTACATGATCCATGGGCAATTACTTTTTGCAGGTTTTTATTCGTGTGGATTGTTGTTCCATCACTTTCAATCAAACGCTGCAGGATTGGATAGATCATTTTTCTAGTAGATAGAGCATCTTCGTCAGGAACCCTGACCTATGGTAGATCCGTCCACTACTGGCTTTTGCTGAGATTCAATTCTTGCCATCCATATGAGGGTTTTTTGCTGCAAACAGACTCTCTCTCTCTCTCTTTGCAGACATATCTGAAGTGATTTTGTGCATCTCGAGGGCATGAATTTCTTCAAAGCGTCCGTTAAAGCTAGTTGTTTGGAACAGAAGATGCGGTAAAATTGTGCCACTCAACCAACCTTTCATTGTTGACGACAACGTGTTGTGAGTTTCCTTTGCATCTGCTAGCCACCATCACCAATCGTGGATCTTGGTTATTGAAAAATCGTGCCAACACTCAGATCTTTTTTTGCATTCGGAGAGGTGATACATAGGAGTTACTTTCTCCTATGTAATCGGATCTGATCTGACCAGATCAAGATTGCAGCTTATCGTGTACCTTTTTTTACAAATCCAATGATTGATTTTTTTACCATAATTAAATTTTAAAGACCATCCCACATGGAGAATCGACCTTAAACATTGTGGCAGACATTCTATTCTAGAACCGATTGTGAGCTGACTATACCGGAACGGATCTGGCGGCCCACTTTTTTTTACATATAACCGAGTATTTTTTTTACTCACTCATGGGTGGTTCGTGAGCATTTGTTCCAGACTTCAGATCTACAAGCATGCTCATGTTTTGCGTTTTTTGCAATTATTTTTTGTTGGTTTTTATTTTTAAAGACCATGGTTTCCATAATGTAGAACAAACAAGAGAAATCCAAGATTTGTCTTCAAAACATGAGCACATGTATTTTCATGTATTTTCAGATATTTTGGACTCGTTGGGAGTCTAAAGGACAAGCTTCAAGCTCAAGTTGATACTTGAACCACCTGCTTTAATGAGATGGAGGAGAAATTCACTCTTCTTAATAATAATGTTTTGGCTGAATTTAAAAAGAAGCAAGATATTATTGCATGTTTGCAAAGAGATCTGCAACAGTCTCTGGATTCTGATGGTGCTTTTGCACTGCCAATCACTCCTATGCTTCCTTCACCAACTTTTGAGTCACAAAATTCTGGTCTTAGGTTAAAATTGATGCATCAGATGGGATACACTGGTTGCGGCCTTGGTAAAAATGGGCAGGGGATTGTACATCCCATTCAACCTGTGATGAGGCCAGCAAAAGTCGGACTTGGTTTTGATGGGACTTCATTGCCATTAGTAGGTTATCTCGATATTTCTTCAGCATATACTCAATTTGTTCCAGCACAAGATTCCATTTCTTCAAATGACTCTTCTACTCTTCAACATTAGAGCTTTTGGCAACAACAAACTCTTCAACATTAGTTTCAAGGTCTACATCCTCTACGTATCGACATCCTCAACATCACGATCATGGGGGGCGTCATTAGCATTAGCATTTTCAAGGAACGTGGAAAATTGGTCCTTGGAGGGTGGAAACGGCCTCAACTTATAAGCTTATATGTTTTTGTGCATTCTGAGAGGCGATACGTAGGATTTGTTTTCTCCTTCGCTGAAAGGTGATACGGTTTTGCAGTTAAAGGTGGGACATTTTTTATAGTTGAGGCCATCGCACTTTGCAGCGATCTGATCTTTCCAGATAGATATTGCGGCTTATAGTGCACCTCTTTTTTTAACAGATCCAATGGTTAATGTTTTTTACCATAGTTACATTTGAAAGACCATCTCGCATGGAGAATCGACCTTAAACATTGTGGTAGGAATTCTATTTCAGAACCGATTGTGATCTGACTATCCTGGATTGGATCTAGCGGCCCACTTTTTTTTTTTTTTTTTATGTAACCAAGTATTTTTTTACTCACTCGTGAGTGGTTCGTGAGCATTTGTTCCAAATTTCAGATCTACAAGCACAGCCAGGTTTTGCGCTTTTTGTAATTATTTTTTGTTGGTTTTTATTTTTAAAGACCAGGGTTTCCATAATGGAGAACAAAGATACTATTATCTCCAACCTTTAGAATATGAATCTAAAACTTGTCAAAAAAGTTTGAAATCTTCGAAGCCAACAAGAGAAATCCAAGATTTGTCTTCAAAACATGAGCGCATGTATTTTTAGGGATTCTGGACTCATTGGGGGTCTAATGGAAAAGCTTCAAGCTCAAGTTGATACTTGAACCACCCGCTTTTGCACTGCCAATCACTCCTATGATTCCTTCACCAACTTTTGAGTCACAAAATTCTGGTATTGGGTTAAAATGGATGCATCATATGGAATACATCCCATTCAGCATGTGGACAGGGGATTGTACATCCCATTCAGCATGTGATGAGACCAGCGAAAGTCGGACTTGGTTTTGATGGGACTTCATTACCATTAGCAAGTTGTCTCGATATTTCTTTAGCGTATACTCAATTTGTTCTAGCACAAGAGTCCATTGCTTTAGATGACTCTTATACTGTTGAGTCGCAGTAGCCACCACCTATACCTGTTATTGATCCATCTTTGGATCTTTCATAGCCAACTTCAGGAACAACTTCAGCATCAAAGTTTCCGGTATCAGACTCTTCAACACCAACATTAGATCTTTTGGCAGTAACAAACTCTTCATCATTAGCTTCAAGGTCTACATCCTCCACATATCTACATCCTCAATATCATGATTAGAGACAACATTATAGTTCTATCAGGTATCCATGGCCTTTTTTTAGTTTCCCTTATTTCAATGATTTGATGAAGAGGTGTGTACGACAACATCTTGGCAAGGTACCAACTCCAAGAATTATTTGTGGTTGGCTTGATGGTTGTTCATGGAAACATTTGAGGAATTGTTTAAGGACATATTACAAATGTGTTTCATCCATGATACATGGGATTCATAGTGAGGATTGTTATCCATGATGACTATTTATGGTAGCTCTTGTTCTGCACTTTTGAGTAGTGGATTATATGCCCCTTGTACATATATCTATAAGAGTGTAACTAGGAATTTGTCTCCATGTACTATATTGTCTTGTTTCAAAGTCTCTTGGAGCTTGCCACTTTAGAGTGTTTCTTACTTAGGCTAGTTTGCACCTTTGCACCTTTATCTTGTAATCCATACTCTAGTCATCAGTTGTGACATCCATTTCCATAATCTTTTCCAATCCGTTCAACATTGTGGGGGGATGGTATGCAATGCTTCCTCGGGTGATTTTTTACTCACCATGTTCGATCGATATCAAGCATATTCAGAGTCAGCCTTGTACACAACAGTAATTCCTATATTGACTCGGTGGTTGCAACAGCTAGTGAACCATGCACTCGGGTTAGATGGATTGGCGTCCATAGGGACACTCAACATTTTATGTTTTCTCGATTGTAAGATTTCTGAGTCGAGACTCATTTCATAGGATCGGTCTCTTTGTTTGAGAAGTTTGAAATTTGGATTTCTACATGGATCCTTGTTGGCATTGACAACTTGGGTTAGTTGGAACTATTTAGAGTTTTGGCCATACTTCATGTTATGATTTTTTCAACATCCATAGGCCTCATTTATCTTTTGATGGCTGATGGTGTTTGCTTCTATTAGAATCCTTGTTCTGGTTCTTCACAAGCACCTATTTTTTTAAGCATTTGTGTGATGGTTGTTAGTGTTTGTCATTCTCATGCCTTTGCAACCAATCCTCTTCAGCTTCATAAATCAACCATGTTCTTTGAGGTTACTTGGCCCTCTTCTTCATAGTTTGGTCATACTTCTTTATTAGAGTTTTCATCCTTCACGGGCCTCATGGTATTGCATTTCAATGCATCTATGTGGGATCTACTTCAATGCCTTTTTCAACATTGACATTTTTCTCTCTTTTGGGGAGGAATTTTTTCCTACGAGTTTTTCTCCTTTTCTCTGTTTATAAGAGTTTGTACATAGGTACCTCATTAGGCCTTGTTTTTGGGGCCCATCTTTGTTTTCCTTTTTTTTTCCTTACGTTTCTCTTATGGGGGGGTGTTGGAGTTCCAATGCAGAGTGAGTTGTAAGCTAACGTAGGATCTTTTATCTACCCAACCATGAAAAATAACATTGGGTCTATCCCATTGTATATATACACCTCCATATTTGTTAATTAAACACATAAATCAATTTAGATTATTTGATCTCTTTCTTCTTTGTAGAAGTGTGGTGTTGCAGTGTGATCCCGAGGAGTTCTTATCTCCTTAATTTGCATCATATTGCTTACATTTTTGACATGTTAATGAATAATGTTTTTGTTATAATCCCAAGAACATCATAACCCACTACTACAAAAGCTAAATCCAACAATTTTGAACATCAAAATTCACAAAATGTTTAGATGATTTTTAAGTTATATTTATGGGATGTTTATGATTTCTGAGTTGTGTGTATGGATACTACATTGAGTATACATATTTGAAAAGAATTGTAGATTACATCTAGTACTAAGAGTCTCTATAACAACCAAGTGAATAGACACATGTTTGCAACAGAGCGATTGTGACACACCTGCAACACAACCTTCAACATCTCCCATTGCAACAATTAAAGTAAATAGTAATGTTACAAGGATAGATGCAGGGAAATCCAAAAAGTAATGGAGGGGAGGTTGTGTGACCATGTATGAGTTGGCACTCATTTTCCTGTGGTTAGTGTTGTTTAATTGTAACACACTCGACTCCTTAATACTCTTTTGAGGGGTGGGGCATCATAAATTTGTTTTTCCTTAACTAACTCATCTCGAATCATCTCTCCAAGATGATTCATTCTCTTCTACTTTCATGTAGCTTTATAATGAATGCTACCAGATTCTAAATCAACCCTTGGTTTATATCTTACAACTTCTCGAAGTTATTTGGGCATTCATTGGTTAAGGACCACGTGGCTTCATCTTGCCATTATTATTTCTTGGTTTTTTTTACGACTGGCTTAACCCTCATCTGACACGCCGACTAGCGGGAAATTCATAGTTTGGCGCTTTGGCCCTGAACGTCTCTTTGCTATCTATGCACGAGACCTCCCAAAGTCCCAAACTTTTGAAATCCTAGAATCTTTCCACGTGGTTCCAGCCTTCCGACATTTTTGGTCTCTCTACAATGCTACATCCCTAAATCCTCTGGAGTCCCGATCACTTCACCAACCACGTTGGCTAGGCATGCATGTACCAGGAACTGACATGTAGGAGGGATCAGGGTGACACGTGTTACGTTCCAATGGGCCTATAGGGTATTTGATACACATGAATCTGGGTGAGACCTGGCACGTCAAACTAGGGTCCATGTCACCCTGGGTGATGTCACTGCACCATGTCACCCCAGACTGACAGGGTTCTAACGTTCCTCAAATCTCACGGTCGAGATCTAGCCACGTATATTTATAGATCTACGTCTCTTGTTACCTCATGGATTCGACGTTTGGGAGTGTTGTGATGAAAACTCCTCTTATCTACCGAAGTGCCCAATATTCGAACTGAAGGGGCTAGCACCACGCATCCCCTGTATATTGATGGTTGGGAAAGGATCCGAAGGATCCCTCGATCTACGGTTTCGGGTCCTTCGTGGCTCCGACCTTCGAGGTTTTGGATCCAAGCTTAGTTGGTAATATAGGTTTGCCTAACCACCCAGGGAAGTGCCTAATGTTGGTCAACCTTGCGGGAAACCAAGTCTCTCGGTTACCTTCGGCCAATATAAGGCTGGTAAGGTTGGTCATACTCCGAAGTCCCGGACTCCCGAAGCTCCAAAGCTAGGAGAACTTAGCTTCCTTAGTCTTAGCCTAAGGTTCCTAGGTATTGATCATATGGGTCCTCTCGAACAGATCTCATCTGCTTGTCTTCCAAACGAAGAGACCTCCTCTATCAAGGCTTGAAATTTTCTATCCTTCCTGAGCTTATCGTGAAATGGTTAATGATTTGAACCTGGAATCTCAGTCGCACAACTACGAATCTGAAAGAGGTATCCTCTTCAAATGGAAAATTTCATATCGACACAATATCTCTATCTCATTTGTTTTACAAGATTATGTCCTAAGAATCCTTGGGAGCTAATCTTGGGCATACAGACTATCAATCAGAATCATAATTTCACAAGGAGATGAATGCATACACATATCACGACCATTCCACATAGAAATAATTTATAAATACACTTATATACATAAACTCATGCATTCATCCATTATTGCAGTTCAATACATAAAGTAGTAAAATACTTATCAGAACTAGATAGTGTGAACCGACTGCTGAAAGGGGTGCTCATTTCCACCCAACCATAGGCTCAGTCACTCCTAACGGATTTACCACTAGCCACCCCCGAGCTAGACCACGATGCTCTGAGATATAATCCTTTCTTTCGGCTCAACGACAGTAGGGATGGAGGTTACTCTCCTCCTTCCACACGATCTTGGCAATAGTTTACACAATACGAAGAAAGGAGGATCGCCTGAGTAATTCCTCTATCACTCAAAAACCTTGTTTATCAGCTTGTATCATAACCTTGCTAGTCATTTCCTCCGACCATAACATGCCCATTTATTATTTCTTCCCTTAACCCGAGATCTTAGTCTCTCGTCTCTACACTCTTTGTAGGTCTCCCTCTTCCCACCACACCTTCATTTCTTTCCTTCCTCAGCAAGATTGGGCGTGGCTCAAATTCCCAGTCCATGGTCAGGTCTAAAATCTTTACAAATGTTTTCCCTACCCCATCCCCTCATTAACTCTTGAGGAGGTCTTCCCACCTACCAGCCTGACTGTAATTCATTCATGGGTCAGAGGACTGCTCTAGTCCTAAGCAATTAAATCCAGTAAAGTATTGGTTTAGTGGAGGTTAACGCAACCATTCATGGTCCCCTTCACCATCTCTTTCTTAGCATTCGTGGTCTCTCTTAGTACACCCCCCTTCCATCATTCATGCAATCACTTATTCATTTTCTAGTAATTAACGGAATTTACATTCATTGACCTTTTATATAAAGGTCCATCAAATCAAACATTCACATATATTGAGTTTGCCATAGTCTCTTGTCCAATATAGTTATATTTAAAAACAGGGGGAAATAGGATGCTACAATTCCCTCCCCCTTAAAGGAACATCGTCCTCGATGTTCTATCTGCCAACATGCTTTGTATATACAGAAGTGAATAAAAATGGGAATGTTTGTCTCATGGCATCCTCCATTTCCCACGTAGCCTCATCTGGGCCAAATTATTTCCACCTTGACCTGTTCAATGGTTCATTTCCTGAGTGGGGTTTCCTTCCTGTCTAGTATGCATTAAGGTTATGGTAATAATTCTCCCTCCGACTCCACTTAGATCACACACCACTCAATTTTATGATTAGAATCATGTGCATATTTCTTCAATAATGAAACATGGAAAACATTATGTGCCTTTACTATGGGAGGGAGTGCTAGCCTATAGGCTATAGGTCCCACTCTATTTAAGACTTCAAATGGTCCACAATACCGAGGTAGAAGGCACAATATTCCATCCTCAGGAAACTCTTCATGGGCCTAACTCTGAGATAGACATGGTCTCCTGTCTTGAACTCTCTAGGAGTTCTCTTTATATCGGCGTAACTCTTCTGTCTATCCTAAGAAATTTTCATGATTTTCTTTATCTGAATCACTTGTTGTTCCATTTATTTCAACATGTCGGGTCCGATTGTAATTCTATCCACTGGATTACTCCAGCTGACTAAAATCTTGCATTGTTTACAATAGAGGGCTTCAAAAGGGCTCATCTTCAGTGACTCTTGATAACCGTTGTTGTAGGAAAATTATACCAATGGTAGGTAGTCTTCCCACTTCTTAGGATGATGAATTACATGCATTCTTAACATGTCTTCTAATATTTGGTTTACTCTTTCTGTTTGTCCATCAGTTTGGGGGTGATAAGTTGTGCTAAACAATAATTTAGTCTTAAAACCAACCATCAAGGATTTCCAAAATCTTGAAGTAAATTTTGTGTCTCTATCAGATACAATCTTCCTGGGCATGTCATGCAGTCTGAATATTCCCTTCATGAAGATGTTGTTGTTATCTATTTCCTTGTAAGTCCACTTGATACGGATGAAGTGAGAAGACTTGCTCAATTTGTCCACCACTACCATGATGGTGTCATTTTTCTTGGCCGATTTTGGTAATCCGGTGATGAAATCCGTGGAGATGGTTTCCCACTTCCATTCTCGAATTGCTAGAGGTTGTAACAATCACCTTGGGTGCCAGTGTTCTGCCTTAACTTGTTGACATTCTAGACACTTAGCTAAATAATCATCTATGTCATTTTTCAATCAAGGCCAATAGAATTGTTTTCTAGTGGTTGTAATCATTTTCTGATAACGTGGTGTTAGGTTATGAAAAATGTACAAATATCCTCCTTATTCCCACAGTTCATGATATAATCTTGATTGAATTTCCTGTTAATTAGGGATAAATACGATAGAAAATGATTAATATGTCTTCTAGTGATATTATTGAAGTTATATTAAATAGATTCTAAAATATGATTGGAATTGTTTGATTATGTTACAGGATTGGATAAATATTGTCAAAACCGAAATAACAAATGAGATCTTGAATATGTGTAAGCCATTGGAGGTTGAGGACTTTTGGTGCAAAGCAATTTTGAAAATGATTGATTTTCTATATTGTAACTTTATAATAATTAAGAAATCCTGAGGATCTCTAGATCCTCGGTATGGCTTAATTTACTCAGATTATTGTATATATAGACGGTAATAGATCCTAAAAGAATAATCTAAGAATTGTATCCAAGTATTCAGAACTCATAATTACTCTACGCAAGCAGTTTTTGTGAATGTTGTACCAGCTATGAAATCAATAAAAGCTTTAAACGTTTTCACCATTTCTACATATTGAGTTTCTAGTAGCAGTGCTTCTGAGGACCAAGGGCCCAGTCTAAAGGAGCTACTATCTCAAATCTGTAATTGTATCAGTTTTGCTTTATGTTTTATGATTCAATTCTCTTTTACAATAGTTAAGACGAATGCATGAGTGTGTTAATGATTTTATGTTATTTGCGTACAAAATATAGACATTTCTCTCGAGTATTAATGATTGTTGTTCCAACTTCCATTATTGTAGTTTATTGTTTGACAGTTACTCACATTTTCATATGCGTTGTTCATTTTACTTAGATTCGCATTTGTTGTTCCTTTCAGTTAAAGTTACGCTTTTTGTTCCTTTACGTTAAGTTACATTTGTTGTTCCTTTTGATTAGATTACAATTGTTGTTTATTTCCATAGATAGAGGAATTCGCTATTTCCTTTTCAACAATTTGATTCATAGTTAATAGTCAATTCTGCAAGTCTTTATTCAGATTCAATTATTGGTTTTTAGTTAAATGAATTCAGCAGATTAGTTATTTCCTTTTCAGTTACAGCATGTCAGTAATCAGATTTCAATTCTGTTAAGTAAGATCTTAGTTTTAGAATCTTTAATGAACATTTGAGGAACTTGATTGTGGATAACCTCGGGTTTTCTTTAACTACATGATTTTAGCCTCTACGAGCTATCTGTATAGACTTTGTTGATATTCTTGAGCTAAAAGATGAATCCTCGGGTTGATAAATTAATGTTAAACTAAGGTTATTTTTAGACATCTTTAGACACCAACATTTTGGCGTCGTTGTCAGGGAGAATTTCAAAGGTAGCATAGGTTATGTCTCTGGAGGACAAGGTATTGAAGATGGAAGGTAAGAACCTACGCAGGCAATAAGTAATATGCTTATGCCAACGCTTACCTTTAGTTGACACTTAAGAGGTTATATAGGTGTTTCTTTTAATTTTTTTTTGCGTGAAGTGTGTATGACTAATAAGAAAGATCTTGAAAAACCAAAAACCCCACCAAAAGCTACCAAATCCCAAGGCTTGGTGCTCCCTGGGAGAAGCACTTTCATAGACGACCTCATACGAAAAGATGAATCTCAAGCCTCGGTTGGACCTAAGAAAGGATCTACCTGAATCCCTCAAGTATCATTTTCACCAACTGCCCACGCTGAGATTCATAGAAAAACTAAAGGGACTCAAAAAATATTTCAAAGCACAGATCTTCCACCCCTCAACCCTTTAGACAAGGGAAATTCTTGTAATTTGTAGGAAGAAGAAGGAGAAACCAATAGGGTTTCCAAGGCAGACCCATCACCACCCCGTGATCTTGAATCTCTTGTGAAAGAAGAAGATATACCCGAAATCCCAGATAGAGGGAGTGCAATCAAATCCCCCAAGGGACCAAATAATCAACCACCTCGAATAGAACACCCAGATCAAGAAATTCCTGAAGATTTTTGGCACATTTTCGATCAAATGGCACAACCAAATCAACAGCGTCCCCAAACTTCCACTTTGGAATATTCGATAGATGATCCAATTGGTAATACCCCCATGAAAGCAATTCCCTTACAGAATATTCCAACCTTTCATGGATTAATTTCATAAGACCCGGATGCATTCCTATTTGAATTTGATGTCCTATGTAGGGGTTATGATTACACCTTTGAACCCAAAAAACTAAATTTGTTCCCTTCCACTTTAAAAGGGGAAACTTTGCGTTGGTTTATGGGATTGGGAGGTAGAACCATTAACTCATGGGATGAGATGAAACATGCCTTCTTAACAAAATACTAGGATTATTGTAGGACCAGGGACCTAAAAGATGAAATAATTCAAATGACTGCAAAAGAAAATGAGACATTAGAAGAATATGTTGAAAGATTCCAATATAATTTACAAAGGTATCCTTACAGAACCTTACTAAGTGAGGTGCTTAAATCCATGTTGATAAAAGGAATTAAAGATGAATGGGTTGAAACATTAAATTTAATGGGGAAGGGTGACATTTATCAAGAAACTTATGATAACATTGTCCTATTGTGCATCAGGTGCTCACGAGGAAGTACACAGACCAGATCAGGGATGTGGACTTCCCTCACCAGAAATAGCAATATTACCAGTAGGGGTGTTACACGAGCTGAAGTTGGTAATCTCTTAGAAAATTTCAAAAAATATATTCTGAGCACTCTGACTACATAATTGGATGTATTGCAGGCCAAACAAAAACAAGCAGAAGCAGAGCAGACTTTGGCCATATTTTTCCACAGATGCAGAAAAAAACATGGTCCAAGGGAATGTCCTTTAGATGTGTTTCAGTTTTGTGCCAAGGATCATGAAATGGAGCAATGCCCATCACTCCCTAGACTGAAAATTGTCTTTAGAGAAGCATAAGAGGAAACATAACCATTATATATGATGGCTCAGCATCGTCAATGGCAGGCCTAGCCTCCAAATACATTCTATGACCCCTCCCCTTTCTTTTCTGGACAATATAATCAGCAGCAAAATTCTAGTAATGCATGGCAGAGCCAGCCGTTTACTAATCAGAACTGGCAGCCCCAGCAATACCCACCTACAAATCCCATCTAGCAGAATCAACCAACTTCAAGTTCCACCTGGCCTAACTCACAATACCCCACCTCATCCTGGAGAAACTTAGATAAAAACCCCTACCCTCTGTAGTGGCCTAACACGACTTCCCAAAACCCAAATTAGAACCAGAATTGGCAGCGCCCCATGGGGATAAACAATCAACCAATGGGGATGGCCACTCAAACCCAACCCACATTACAAGATCCACTCCAACTACCCTAGAACCCTCAATTACATTTGCGTTCTCAAATACCAGCCCAACCCCACCCAAATCCCAATAATAGACTGACTCAACTCATCCAGATTATGGAAAATGGAGAAGGGGAAACCAACTCGGTGGGGTGCAACGAACTTCGGTTGAGATCGGGGTGTATAATATCTCCTAAAGAAAATAACGTTTTCCAAGAGCAAGAGAAATAAAATAACAAAAAACCAGCAATAACGCCCTTGACTGTGGTAATAAAGGAAGAAATCGAGCAGGTGGGAAACACAGTCGAGTCACAGGATCCTGATAAGGATGCAACTCCTTCCCCTCTGTTCCCCGAAATATTGATGATAGAAAAATGTAACGTTCTCCCGACCACCCGCAGGCCGGGGTATGCCACTCTAGAGCAATCTCTCGTACTCTGACACCATTCGGTAACATTCCTAGCCTTTAAAGGCCGGAGCATGCTACTCTAGGGAACTTTTTCGTTCCCTTACTGCGGAACATATGGTAACATACCCAGTAGTCAACTGAGCTATGGCACACAAATTTACTCTTTAAACTACATGCATCTAAAACATATACATACAACACTCTTGTGGAATCTTTACATATAAACATAACAAACAATTACTTTCTGTAACATACAAATTTTATACTAAAATAACAGTAACTACAGATATGCAGCATCTACAAGAAATTACCCATAAACATACAGGCAATTATAATCATATATATGATAAACCGTAACATAGGCATGTAAATAACAAAGAAGCATATCATTTTATCATACAATTGGTACTTATCTTAAAAATATTGTCACCAACTGCGTACAGACCATCCATGAACCTCCCAGCCATAGACTACATTGTTCATCACTCTCAACAGTGAGTCACCCCCAAGCTGGAACTGACCTCCACCCAGGAAAAGGGTTCCTATCCAAGCTAAGGCTCATGGGCAATAGGAAAGACTCAGTCTCAAGTGCTCACTCAACTAATAGCCTATAGCCTCTCATTCCCCACATGTCTGTCCCACCCAAGGAAGTGTGCCCCTTCTCTGCTCAACAGTCCCTCGGCTGCCCCACTTCCCTTCCAGGGTTTTAGCAACAGGCCAAACCGGAAGTCTCAGAGCATTGTAACTACATTTTAGCACCTTCGAGAATCAATCCCCAACAATTCTCTCGCTCAGAGAATTGTTCATGGACCTGACAACCCACTTCTTCAATCCCGCTCCAAACTAACGAGGTACACCAACCGAAACGGTTTATGGGAACATGATTTGGAATGGTGAAATGGTTGTCTCAAGGATAACAGAACGCATGAGTGAAAATGGTCATGGAATCATTGACTGGATAACTGAGTGTGGAAAGAATCACTATGAAGTCTTCGTAGAAGTCATTGTGCAAACAAATGATGGTCGGGATGTTGGTAAGGTATCCTCTGAAAAGTCACCAAATGAGCTAAGTTCCCCCATGATATGAATGCATGTCCCCAACTTGACACTTGCCATATCTGAAGTTACTTTGGTCCACTTGTCCCCAACTTTAGAACTTAGGATAAAATAATTATCCATATGTTATGCTTTAGGAAATATTAATATAATATTCCCTTGACTTTTGGCCCTCCCTTTCCCTAACTGGTGAATTTTAGTCCCCCGTCTCTTTTATCGTGGTCGTTCTACGTGCAATGATGTATTTTATATTAATCATGAGTCATGTACAAAGTGGGCGCATTGCCCTTTGACATCTAGGCATTCCGGCCTAATACCAAAACATATGCATCCCAGCTTATAATAACCGTCTCACTAGCCTATAACACATATCATATACATGAGGCTCGTTGACCTCCATACTGCTCCCACCTTAATTACTACGCACGGTATCCTAGAATGTGCATATTACATCATTTTACTGCGCAGTTCATGCGTGCACTGTGCCACATGACGTGCATTACCAAATGAGGTCAAAACAACTCACCAGCTTAAGTACATTTATATTACATTTACAATTGGGTTTGACCGAGGGATATTAAAATCCCCTCCCCTTATTTATGCACTATCCTCAGTGCATCATATGCCCATATATAACAGAGTTTTCAAAAATCTTCAAAAAGATGTGGGTATTCTATCCGCATTGCATCTTCATTCTCCCAAGTGGCATCCTCAGGACTGTACCAGGTCCATTGAACCTTTATAATCCCTATGGCTCGGTTCCCGAGCTGCTTGAATTTCTAGTCCAAAATTTGCACTGGATGCACTTGAAAAGAACCTTCTTGCTCCACCTGAATCACATTCCAATCAATAACATGATTAGCATCAGTTATATATTTCTTTAGCAATGATACATGGAAGAAATTATGAACAGACATAGATGCAGGCAATGCAATCATATAAGCGACTGGACCAATCCTCTCTAGGATTTCAAAAGGCCCACAAAATCTGGCTGCCAACTTGGCGCAGCTTCCCAACTTCATGGAACTCCTGTTATCTTTCACCTTCAGGAAAACATGATCACCCACTTTGAATTTTCTGTGGGTTCTGTTCTTATCGGCATAACTTGTTTGTCTGTCTTCGACAACTTTTAAATTCTGCTTAATTTTTGTCATCTGGTCCTCCATTTCCCTAAGCAACTCTGGCCCAACTACTGTCCTATCAACTAGGTTATCCAAACTCACTAGAGTATTTCACTTTCTACCATAAAGTGCTTCAAATGGGCTCATCTTCAATGATGCCTAATACCCATTGTTGTACGTGAATTCTACCAAGTGTAGGTAGTCTTCCCATTTCGATGGTTTGTCCATCACATACATTCTCAGTATATCTTCTATCACCCTATCCACCCTTTATGTTTGTCCATTAGACTCAGGATGATAAGCTGTACTAAAGTTCAGATCCGTTCTAAATCCTTTGAACAATCCTTTCCAGAAATTCGAGGTGAATTTTGGGTCTCTGTCGGATACAATTGTCTTAGGAATCCTGTGCAATCGTGCCACTTCTTTCATGAAAATATTAGCAACCTTTGTTGCCTTGTGCGTAGTTTTCAGTGGAATAAAATGGGCATCTTTCGTAATCTTGTCCACCACCACCATGATCAAATCATGTTGCTTGCCCATTCTAGGCAATCCTGTAATAAAATCCATTGTCACCACTTCCCACTTCCATTCATGAAAGGTTAAAGGTTGCAGTAATTCTGCTGGGTGCCTATTCTCAGCTTTCACTTTCTGGCATTCCATACATCTAGCGATGTACTCAGAGATCTCTTTCTTCATACCTGGCCAAAAGTAATGGCTCTTAATCGCTGCAACGGTTTTCTAATATCCAGGGTGCCCTGCATAAGGAACATTATGCATTTCATGAAAAATCATACGTTCAAGTCCTGGACATTTGGAACAAAAATCATGTTCTGGTGCAACAATATTCCATCTATTCCAAACTTATAATTATCCACTTTCTGAAGAATCTTACTCTGTTGTAGCATTGCTACCAATTCTTTGTACTGCGGATCTACATTTGCAGCCTCCAGAATTTTCCTTTTAATATCAATTTGGTACATGCTAATGGTTGTAGCATGTAATTCATGCACCTTCCTGCTGAGTGCATCAGCCACTTTATTCTCTTTCCCCTTGATATGATTTATATCAAAGTCACATTCGCTTATAAATTCTAACCATATTCTTTGTCTAGAATTTAGATTTGGTTGATCAAATAAATATTTCAGACCATTGTGGTCTGTTCTTAGCTCAAACCTCTTTCCCATGAGGTAGTGTCTGCATTTCCTCAAGGCATGCACTATGGCTACCAACTCCAAATTGTGAGTGGCATAGTTTCTTTCATGATCCTTCAACTTCCTTGATTCGTAACATATGACAAACCCATTTTCACTGAGGACTCCACCAAGTCCTTCATTACATGCATCGGTGCATACGATGAAATCTTCTTCTGGGTCTGCGATCCTTAATATTGGAGCACTTGTCAATAATTGTTTCAAGTGTTGAAAACTTTTCTCGCAATCTAGTTTCCACTGAAACTTCTCTCCCTTTCTTTGCAAGGAAGTGATTGGGTGTGCAATCTTTGAGAATCCTTCAATAAATCTTCTGTAGTAGCCTGGAAGACCCATGAATGATATCACCTCTTCCACATTCTTCGGTGCTGAACATTCTCTAATGGCCTCTATCTTCTCAGAATCCACTGCTATCCCATCCTTTGAAATGATATGCCCCAAATAATGAATCTATTTCTGATAGAATGAGCACTTGCTCAATTTGGCATATAAATGATGCTCCCTTAATACTTGAAACACCATCCTCAAATTATGTTCATGTTCTTCTTCTTACTTGGAATATATAAGAATGTCATCCAAAAAGACAATGACAAACTTGTCCAAATATTCTCGGAAAACACCATTCATTAAGAACATGAAAATAACTGGTGCATTCGACAACCCAAATGGTACCAATGTGAACTCATAATGGCCATACCTTGTCCTAAAGGCAGTCTTGCTAATATATTCTTCTTTAATTCTTACCTGATGGTATCCTAATCTGAGATCTATCTTTGAAAATATCCGTGCACCCTTCAATTGATCAAAGAGTTCATCAATCCTTGGTAGAGGATACTTGTTCTTAATAGACACTTTATTCAACTATCTGAAGTCAATGAAAAACCTTAGTGTTCCATCTTTCTTTCTCACAAACAAGACTGGGGCACCCCAAGGTGACACGCTTGGGCATATATACCCCTTCTTCAGAAGTTCTTCAAGCTAGATATGCAACTCCTTCAATTCTGGTGTACTCATTCTGTAAGGATTCTTTGATATTGGCGCTGCTCCAGGCATCAAATTTATAGAGAAATCAATGTCTCTCCTTGGGGGTAGTCCGGGTACCTCCTTGAACACATCTTCAAAATCTTCCAGGACTGCATAATCTTCCAAATTTGGCACCTTATCTCTAGGTGTCTCTACCAAATGAGCTACAATTATTTGACATCCTTTTCTGTAACATTTCTTCAGCTGCAATGATGAAATTTCTCCAATGGTTACTGCCCTGGGAATTCCCTGTACCTTCCTTAGTTTCCCTTCCTCATCCAGGAAAGTAAATTCTTTGTTGTGACAGTCTAAGAGAGTGTGATGTTGGTCCAACCAATCCATCCCAATTAGACATTCATAGGAACCTAAAGGAAAGATGTTTAAATCTACCTTGGTGTCTATTCCATTCATGTCTATGAGGCATGACTTAACCATCTCATTAAATTTTCTTCTAGCTCCTGTGGCCAATTGTACCAACTAGGATTTCCCATGCTTGCTTCTTGGTAATTGCAAACTTTCCACCATCTTAGGGTCTATATAACTATGACTAGATCCTGAATCAATTAAAATAGCAAGGGTTTGGTTGTTGATCATACCTTCCACTTCAATCATGTGGGACTGATACTCTGCTTGCTTGTTGTCCTGGGAAGCATAAATATTTGGCACATATCTACCCATGTCCTCCACTATTTCAGCTCGATGTACATTGTGAACAACCCTACCTTTTTTACCTCTGTGAGGACAATATCTGAACCTATGGTCCCCTTTACAACCCCAACATTTCATAGGTGGTTTTCTTGGCCCTTGACTCCTTGTGTCAATTGTTCTGGGTTTTTTAGGCATTTTTTGTCCTTGTGGATTATTTTTGAAGAATGGTGGCTTAGCTCCCTTCTTCCTCTGATCAATCTTGAATTTCTTATTGTCCTCCCAAGCCTTTTGGAAAGTTGGGCTTACATTTTGTTGATCATATAGGCATTTATCTCTCCTTATGGTCTCTTCTAATGTCTTGGGGTCATCATACTATATTTTGTCACTGATGAACGATGGTAATCCACCTAAATACCTTTGAATTTTGACTGTCTCATCCTTAATGAAGGAGACATACTTCAACAGTTCTAGAAACCTTCTCTCATATTCATCTATGGTCATACATCCAAGCTTGGGTTCAAAGAACTCTTTCATTTTCTTGTCATAGTATCTCTTAGTCAAGTACTTCTTCTCAAAATACTTCTTGAATTCCCTTCAAGTAACACTTTTCTCTACAATGTGTTGTGGCTGCACAAGTTGATCCCACCACATGGAGGATTTTCCTTTGATTTGATAGATAGTGATTCTACCTTCTGCATGAGAAGAATAATTATGCAATTGAAAATACTTCCTCATGCCTAGTAACCATGTTTCTTCATCTTCATCCTTCTTGTGCTCACCATCAAATGTAGGAGGTTTGATTTTGTTCATTTATCCTCACAGCTCATCCACCCCAGATCTCTTATACCTTCTCATAGGGGATAGACTCGAGTTGTGGCCTACTCTCTTATTGGAATGCATTTGGGAATTATGGTGATGTCTACAAGCACTTTTTACTTTTCTTTTCTCCTTTGAAGGTTTGTGACTCCCAGATTCACTTGAGCCACTCTCCTTAACCAATTTCTTTTCTATTTTGTTCAAACCCTCCAATAGCTTCATGTTGAAGTCATCCTATTGCTCTTTGGCTTCCATAAGGCTTTCATTATAAAATTTATGGCTTTGGACATCCTTCTGCAAATTCTTAATGGTCTTAGCCATATTCATATCTTCATTCCTTTCTTCTCCATGTCCGTTGGAATTCGTTCCTTCCATGCCCAAATGGACATCCATCCTTATTCTTTCATCTTGTTGACTGTAATTTTTGGATCATGTTGTCATTTATGCCAATGGTTTCATTGATTGATGTCAAAGGATTGATTGATTTATGATTGATGTAATATAATATGTATTTTCCTTGATGAGAATGCATAGATGAAGATGGATCAATGAGTTGTCATTGATACATGGTGAAGATGGATCGTTGTGGCTTCATTGGTATATGATGCATTGTTGGAAAAATGTATAGATGACTCACTATTGTCTTATCATGATTGATAATGTGCACAAATTGATGAACTCCAAAGTGGTCCCCTTATGGTGAAAGCCCTCATGGGAAGACGCTTTGTGGATTGAGTTATCCTAGAAGAATGGTTGGAGGACCCTTGGTATCACCATTTTCTTATCATGATTGATAAGGTGCACAAATGGATGCACTCCAAAGTGGTCCCCTTATGGTGAAATCCCTCACAGGAAGACGCTTTACGGATTGAGTTATCCTAGAAGAATGGTTGGAGGACCCATGCTTGTATATGGAATAATGAGATGAAGATCAAGGAAATTGTTGGTGAAACTATCCTAGATGGATAGTGCTTGTCATGCCATTTCTGATGGTATGTGGAATGTCACATAAATCCTCATGGTTTTAGAGTTATGGTCTTACAAATATGAAGGACCCCCACATGAAGGCTTGAAGCCCCCAAGGTCAAAGAAGTCAAAGTGACCTAAAAGAAGAAATCATTATTTAAATGATAAAGTAAAGTGACAAAGTCA
>JZKD02S1743153.1:86441-100324 GCA_000966675.3 Picea glauca
AGAATTTTTTTCTAGCTAAGAGAGGAGGATGCACAATGAGCCATCAGGTGCATTGTAACTAGATATTGCCAGAATAAGAGCATTGAGCAACCATTAAATGTTGGTTTTCCCATTCGGGTTTCCAGAGTAATACCTCTGTGTCAATTATGTGTGTGATTTTATCTCTGTGTGATGGACTTTAATTTTCAATTGCATATTGTTGTTTGTGCATTCTGACAAATCCATATGGCATGAATTCTTGAATTAACTGGGCAATTTAGTTTTGGTCCATGTGACTTGATGTTATTGGAAATTGATGGCTCCATATAATTCATGTAGAAACTAGCAATGCATTCTATGTAATGGGGGAATTCATGCTTGAATTCAATCCTTGTCAAATGATTGTTTACTTGCAATAGAAAAAGGACTCAGACTGTCCATTTATTGTCTAAGGGAGATCGAGGATTGTGGTAAGATAGTTGTTATTCCTAGTTTCCATTGCCCATGGAGTTACTAAATCACATCCCCTATAATCTTGCATTTGATTATTTTCAGACCATTTGGATTTGTCTTATGAATTATATAATGTGTAATCTGGTAAAGTCTTCAGGTCCCAGGTTTCCCTACACTTCATTGTTTCCTTCATTGCAAGAATCGGTCTCTCAGCTCCCCATTTTGTTGGCATTCTATGGTAAGCCAACCTAGAATCAACACATATATAATGGGCATCAATTTACCTCCCTATTTAGGCCGTGGAAGTTTACCAAATCCATACATACTCAATGTTTGGTTTTCTTATTTCCTAGTGGTGAGTAGACTTCCCCAAAATTTTAATCAAATCAACTCCAATTGGAAACCGAGATAGAGAATCAACTAGAATTGCTACATTGTCTTTCTTATTTTGGTGATGGTTGTGTAATTTAAGTTGCACAAAGGTGAAGAATTTACATTAAGATGAATAATGAATGAAATTGTTATGTTCATATTATGTTCTTATTAATTGTTGAGATTGCTCCAATTATATTGCATCAAATTACTAGTGCGAGTGAATTAACACAATGAAGTTTCCCAGCCAATGAAGTGATACTAAAATCCATCAGGTGGAGCCTAAATGTGTATTGTTGAATCGTGGAGCCCATAGATATATTTTTAAATTGTGGAGCATGGAGGTTGTTGTTTCTGAGATTAAGCTTAAGGCTTAGAGAGTAATGTCAGGAATCAGGAGTGTTTAAAGAGAATGTTTTTAAAAGAGTGCTTTTCCTACCTTTAGTTTTATAAGAAATGATCCTTAAATGGAATTAATAATAGGAAAATACAGAGGTTGTATTTCGTTGTCTGATTCACAACTATAATATCAAATGGTGTGGAGGAAGATTACAAAAACTGTTAAACAAAGCTAGGCATCAATTGCAAAAGAGTCTCACCTTGTTTGCAGTGGAAGAAAAGTGGAGAGCGCACCCTTGAATAGGATATGAAATGTGGTAATTCATGCAGCTTGTAGGTCTTGTATTACTTACAGTAAATACACAGGAAAAAATGCTTACTTAATTAATTGCTAATATAATATAATCACAGTAGTTGCAATACTAAATTGTGATCAATCGCTTTTCAAGGAATTATATAAAGAAATTCATAGAAATGAGAATACAGAGGAAACACATAACTCAAACTAAATGAAAATTGGAATCTTTGTCTGCACTTATATTAATACTAAAAAAGGAGAGTTTTCTTTATTACATCCGGTAAGAAGTAGCCTGGAATAGATCTTGAATCTATGCATTTATACAAAAACTGTCACAACTCAAAACGGTTGGACTTCTTACAATATTAAATTAAAATATCATATATCTAAATAAGACAACAACATGTAAAAATTTGATGAGCTTCACTAGAATTATCCTCTGTCTCTTCATCTGCTAGCAGAAACGTTCCTCTCCTTAGTCCTTCAGGCTAAATACAGATGTCATATAGGCCGTCTTAATACTTGGCATACTATCTCGGCCGCTTCAGTCTGTTGCCATTTGTCCCTCCAGATACGTTCAAGAATGAAATGAATCACAGTTGAGAGAAGGGGGAAAGGAGAATCAAATGAATAGAACTGCATGTCTCGTCAAGGAATGGATAACGGATATAGGAAAAGTAATTGTTTGTGGAGAATGATGATGGGACAAGTGTATGATGATGAATTAGGGATAAATGGATATTAGAGTGTGAGTGAATGAGATAAGTGGCGGTAGGAAAGTGAAAAGTAGGGAGGGTAAAAAGAAAGGGCATTGTGCATGTTTTTGTATTTGCTTCCAACTATGCTTGATTTTCCGTGTTCAATACACCGATTGCATCTATCCAATAGTTCCACCACGAATCATGGGGGTTCCGTTGTCTCATTTACCTCAAAAGTGAATAATTTCCTTTCTACCTGAGGCAACTTTTCTTGGATCCTTTTCACTTCCTGAACTGTGGCTTGGAATTGTGAGCTCAGATTCACTAACCATTTATTTATCTTAAGAATATCAATTTGGCTCATATCCTGAATGGTCGTTAGAGTTTCTTCCTTTCTCTTCATGGAATTCTGTTGATTCATTTCAATATCAATTTTCCCTATGGCTTCCAAGACACTACTTCCCTCAAAATCAATTAGCCTATTGTCTAATGATGACAACGCTTCTTGGCAAGCGTCCTTTACCTCCCTGGCTAATTTTTTTATCTTTGCCAAATTTGTTTCCTAGACGTTTAGGGCCATATCACCTCATAATTGTTCAGAAGGAGAGAGCAGAGGAAAATTAGGGACATTATTTTTATGCACCAATATGATGGCTTATTGAAACCTAGCTCGGGCTGAGCGAGCTTCTCTTTCCTTAACATAGATGTTCTTCAGAGAAAGGTCTACTGTCTCGTAGCACTTTTGGATGGCATCAACTTGCATAAAAAGGTCCCGCTGGGCCATTTCCAACTTTTTATTTATTTCCAGTGCTTGAGGTTGGAAGGGCGAGATATCTATCGAGGTACCTTCAGTTAGGTCGAATATATCTTGCAATTGTTTTATCAATTCATCATGTTGAGTGACCAATCCTCAGTTGGTTTGTGAACTCTGATGGAGCTCCTCAAGGTTCATCTGAAGCTGTTGGATCTGTTGCCGATCATGAGCTTTGATTTGCTCGAAGTCTTGACTTATCTTTTCCCTGATAGTTTGTTCCATGGCATGTATTTGACTTTGCAAGTTCTCTACCAATAAGCATTTATGTCGCAACTGTTTAGCCAAATTGTCCACAAACCATTGCTTGGCAGTGGCAAAAGCAACTAACGAACCGACAACCTCTTTTGTGAATTCTGGATCATCTCGATTATTCCCGTCGTATACCATTCTATGCCTTTTAGTTATCACACCATATTTCTGTTGTGATTTTGTTTTCACAATGGCCTTCCTTTTTCTATTAAAGAAGAAATCCGAAGGAGGCATCTCTTCGGGCTAGATGGGGGTAAGATCATCTACAAAAACAATTTCAGAATTAGGATTTCTGAAGCTGGATTGCAGAGGTGCCAATGATGTAATGGGATTACCAATCTCCATAGAATGTTGTTGTTCTGTTGTATTTGAGGTGCCAATAGGGGTAGTTGGTGAAGAAGGAGGTGCATTTTGTCCCTGTTTTAGGAAAGTTGTGAGTTGAGATTTTTCCTGAGGGCTTAGCTGGTCTGACAATGATGCTTCTAATTTCTGTGTCAATACCTTCGATCTCTTCCGAATTTCCTCAACTTTATTTTTACCAGAGTGATTGGATTCAGAACTCGTAGTCCTGGCTTTCTGCGAAGGGGGAGTGTTCGTTTGTTCTCCTTGTAGTACCTTTGGTAGGCTATTCCACCTGTGCTTTTGAAAGCTGATAAAACTAGTTTGTTGATCTGGGGGTAGGGTTTGGAATCCGTCCCAAACCTCCTCATACAATCTAACTCCCCTGAATATTTCGTCGTACGGGGATTCTTCGTGCATATACCATTTCATGTTGAATTGGGCCAGGTGGTTTTCCATAATCTTACGTGGATCGCGTCTTTTGAACTCTATGTCAACCAATTTGACATCTTCCAGAGCCATAACCTCCACTTTGGAGTGTCTGAAATCTAGTAATGAAAACATGCCAACCTTAATAGGGAAATTCGGCCTTATCTTTTTATGTGTTGCCTTCATATCTTTACTGATGCCTCCCGTTACTATCTGGTAGGCCACTTCTTTGCATACTAGTCGGTCCGGTAAAAATCGTGGGAGAGCATGGGGAGGAACCAAGCACCCAAAAACCATGATGTAGTATGCAAGGAAAATTTATGACCAGGCGAGGCTTATCTGGATGGCTTCGCCACCCAGATAAGCCATTTCATTTCTACCGATTACTGTAATGATGAGGACAAGACGTTGGGTGTCAAAGAATCATTTTGGGATAGGTGATTGGACTTTCGGGTGGTGAATTTGATGTTGGATCATGGTTCATGACATAAGATAGGTTCATGAATTGCTTAAGGACAAAATATATTCGTGGTTTATCATTACTAGACATGCTTCATATTTTGATGTGATTTTTCCCTTAACCATGTTCGAGCGCTATGAGAGGATTGATTAAGTTTAGGCATATGGGCATGGTTTTAATACTAAGGTCATAAGATCTAGTATATATTTTCATACTTATTGTAGTTTTATGAGCATAGGAAAATAAATACCATGTTACCTTTGCTTTTACCTTTGTATGATCAATACCCATAGCATGTGCGACTGCTTGTAAATTGTCAGAATTCATCCTTTTAGATTGAAGTTTCTTGAAAACTTGGTACGGGAATATCCGATACTTCTTTTATTTTGTGCTTATCTTCTTTTGTATTTGGTTCTGCAGGGTGATCATGTGAGTCTGAAAAAGAGTTCTGCAGGGGCTCTTTGACCTTCCCCCATGCCGAAGATGTTGTATATCTATATGCAAGAAGATTCAACATTTTATATCATAATGGAGAAAAGATGATAAGAGCAAAAGAAACCAATCAAATTCCAGAAGTACATTTATCACCTAGCATATGATCGGATACCTAAAAAGTGAAATTGCCCTTCTTTTGATGGATTTTTGACAAAGGTAGCATTCAACAGTGAAACAGGGAATATTTATATGTTTTCCAGAAGAACAGATCCCACCTAACTTGCTTCAGAGATTTACTATCATTGGATGTTATAGATAAATTTCACAGTATAAGTAGATTAGACTCCCTAGTTAGGGCTCCACTCTTAAGAAGTTTCCTTCTTAGGTAATGTAGGCTTTAGATGTCAGACCGGTAAGTTGACTTAGGGTGATTCTCAAATGGACATTTGCTTGGAGTAATTATGTTGCTGATTAATCTGGAGTTTGTATCTCATGAAAGCCAATAGTGACCTTTGCTCTTTTTGTTTTGGATGAAAAAAAGTGAAATTTTCAATCAGACAAGTATAGATGAGATATTTCTCAACCAGAACCCACTGCTAGTAAGCCTGTTCAGTACTCCGGTGGGGTAGTTGTGATAATTAGTGAGAGGTGCCTTCCCCAGGTAGAATGCCCCATTGCCAATAGGCATGTTCAGTACCCTGATGGGTTTTCCTAGTCATACCATAGACCGGTACCCGCTGCTAGCAGACCTATTCAGTATCCTGGTGGGTTAGTCTCTTAAACCCTTTTTCCATCAGAGGCTTCTTGTCCATAGTCACCTATTTTGGTTTTTATTAAAGAGTGCTTTTCACGGTGACAGGGGAGGCTCATCTGAAAACCTTTTTACAGGCTGGGATGGTATTGGGTTGAAAGGAATATACTCTTCTTTTGAATGTCTTTTAAAGATTTGTCTGAAGGAAAAATAAACCTTTTATGCACATTATTTCTTTAGAGTGATCCAGATGTATAATTTTGTCTGAATTTGTCCATAAGAGAATGACCTAAAGTTTCCTTAGGGTAATGGTACATCCTCTTCCATAAAAGTTTTGGTAGTGTGCCCATGGTAGAGAGTGTTCATATACTCATATGTTACTCTTTAATAAGATAATCCAATGAATACTATTGAAGTTTGGTTAGGGTGAGATTGTTACTTATAGGCTAATATATTTTTTTCCTTTAAATCATGCTGAAATAATGGGTAAAGGCAACTTCTAGTCTTTGAAGCGGATTATGGTTCTTTGAGCAATCATAGGTAAAGATTGTGTCCCTCTTTTATTATGTTTTTAAGCAATAGAACCAAAAGAAATTAAAATACTTCTTTTTAACTAGCAACAAAACCAAAAGAAATTAAAATACTTCCCTTTAGTTGTCAACAGAACCAAAAGAAATTATTGTTTCACAAGGGCTGCCATTTGATACTGCATTGAGCTTCGTGGTTCCAACTTAAGTGGTTGTTTGCATGGCTTCATACTTCAGATTAATTGACATAAGATTTTGAAATATGCGTAGTATGCTTTGTCAATTAGGCAATGTGTCTTGATAGTATTGTAGAAGGACAAACTTCTGGTACCAGAATAGTACTGAACTGCTGGTACCGGACCAGAACATGATTTCTGGTACCGAAGCAGAACATAATATTTTTGATGCCTACAAATTGATGTTTAGCAATTTTGTGAAGGATCAAATAAATTATAGAATTTTACTTACAAGAAAAAGAAAAGAAAAAAAATTGTGAAAGTAAAACAAAAGGGGGTAAGAATCTCTTGTTATCTTCAGCTTATTAACAAAATTCGATCCACACCTATGTACAAAAATTTCAAATAAACCAATCAATCAATGTGGATCAGTAGGAGGGTCTCCTTCCTTAATGATCATCTGCATATCTGAATTCTGTAGTATACGAGTCAGGAATTATTCTTTTGATAGGGGTTTGTTGTAAACTCGCAACCGATGACCATTCACAAGTAGTGGTGTCTGTTGTTCATCAATTGTCTTTATCTTGATTGAACCATTATCATAGACAGTGCCAATTTTGTAAGGTCCCATCCAATGGGTAGTTAACTTACCTTTGAAGTTCTTGAATCTGTTGTCATACAATAGGGCCCAATCTTCTTGTTGAAATTTTTTCTTTTTGAGATACTTGTCGTGCCATTTTGTTCTTTGTTCTTGAATGAGGGTAGTTCTTTGAAGTGCTTCATGCTTGGTTTCATCCAACTCATTAAGCTGCAAGAGTCTTTGTTGTTGGGCTTCATCCAAGTTCATGCCAACTTGTACTGCAATCCTGAAGGTTTTGATCTGGAATTCTATGGGAAGAAGCACCTGCTTCCCATACACTAACTCATAGGGTGTATGTCCTGTTGTATTCCTCCAGGTGATTCTATAAGCCCATAAGGCTTCTAATAATCTGTCATCCCAATCCTTATGGTGCAGTTGTACTGTTTTGGTAAGAATGGACTCAATAACTTTGTTGGTAGATTCTACTTGTCCATTTGCTTGTGGATGGTAGGGTGTAGATTTCCTGTGTTTGATTTGGTATTGTTCTATAACATCTTTGACTAGATGAGAGGTAAATTGAGTTCCCTGATCTGACACAATTTCTCGAGGTACACCAAATCTAGTAAAGATATCATTAAAAAGGAAATCTACCACTGATTGTTCACTTGTAGCTGGTAAAGCTTTTGCTTCAACCCATTTAGTCACATGGTCAGTGCATACAAGTATATACTTTTTCCTTTTAGATGTAGGGTTAATGGGCCCTACAAAATCTAATGCCCATTTCTCCAAAGGATCAATAACTACTTGGGTTTGAAGTGGCATTTGGTCTCGTGCAGTAGGCTTACCCATTCGTTGGCATTCATCACAATTGGATACATAGGTTTTAGCATCTCTGAAAATATGGGGCCAGTAGTAACCAGATTGCAGAACTTTGTAAGCGGTCCTCTTGTCCGCGAAGTGTCCTCCACAAGAACCATCATGGAAGGCTTGCAGAATATCATGAATATCATCTTCCCTTACACATCTCCTGATCACCAAATCTGGTCCTGTTTTGTAGAGGCAATCATCGTGCCACATGTAATTTTCACTTAGTTGAATTACTTTATGTTTTTCTCTAGGAGACAATTTCTAAGGCATCTTCCCTATCACAAGATAGTTAGCGACATTTACATACCATGGAGTGAATGTAGAAATAGAAAATAAATTTTCATCAGGAAAGTTATCTTCTATTGGTGCATTATCTCCCAGATGAATCATTCTAGATAAGAAATCAGCCACAAGATTATCTTTACCAGGTCTATCAATAATGTTGATATTAAACTCTTGTAATAATAAGAGCCATCATGTAACTCTAGGATTTGTTACAGGTTTGTTCATTAAGAATTTGATGGATGAATTATCAGTGTGTGCAAAATCTTGATATCCTGTAATATAGTGTCTAAATTTATTGATAGCATGGACTACAACTAGCAATTCTTTTTCTATGACCGTATAATTAACTTCAGCTAGAGACAGATTTTTTCTGGTACCGAAGCAGAACATCATCACTACTCTTGCGGAGAAAAAAGGGGGCACCAGGAGATTGGAAAAAGATGCGAAAGAATTCTCAGCTTTGATAGACACAATGGCGCTTGTGGACATCAGGACCAGCAATGGACAGTTCACCTGGAACAACAAGCGTCTAGCTCACCACCAAATAGCTACAAGGCTAGACAGATTCCTAGTGTCGGAATCCATCATTTTGCAGGGACTAGATTTGGACTGCATCATCCTCCCCTGGGGGGGATCAGACCACTGGTCGGTTCAATTGGAAGCAAATTTTCAAACCACACCAAAGAACAGACCATTTAGATTTGAGAAATTTTAGATCAACCATCCCACCTTCAAGGAGAACATCAACCAATGGTGGCAAGAGGAACTACCAGACCATGGGACAAGGATGTTCAAACTATACAAGAAACTCAAGTACATCAAACAAAAACTTAAGGAGTGGAACAAAGAAGTCTTTGGAAACTTAAACCAGGGGAAAAAGAGTATCGAGGACAGGATGAGGAAGCTCCAGGAACTTTGCATCGAAGAGGGATACACAGAGGATTGAAAAAAAAAAGAGATCCAAATGACCCAGGAATGGGAAGCAAGATGCAAGCAGGAAGAAACTCTGTGGTGCCAAAAGTCCAGAACAAGGTGGCTAAAGGAAGGGGAGAGGAACACCAAGTTTTTTCATAGAACATCTATCGCAAGAAGATCTCATAACAAAATCTTGAAGATTAGGGATCAGGACGGGATCGAAAGAGAATCCCATCGGGACATTGAAAATACACTGGTCAATCACTTCCAGGGAATAGCCAAAGAGCCCAACCAAGATAGATCTGCAGTCATACAAAGGATAACTCAGCACATCCCCAAATTGGTCACAGAGGATCAAAATGTCAGCCTAAACAAACCCATCGCAGAGGAAGAAATCGACCAAGTGGTCCAGGAGATGCCCAATGGTAAGGCCCCAGGCCCAGATGGCTTCACAGTGGAATTCTTCAAAGCCTGATGGGAGGTGGTTAAGTATGATATTTATGGGGTGGTGGAGGACTCCAGGTGCTCGGCCTCCATCCTGAAGGGGCTTTAAATGCCACAATGATCACTTTAATCCCAAAAGAAAATGAAGCCAGGACCCCAGACCACTACAGGCCTATAGCTTTGTGCAACGTAGTTTACAAGATAATTTCCAAAGACATAGCCAATAGATTGAAACCACTCCTTCCCACACTGATTTCACAGGAACAGGTGGGCTATGTGGAAGGAAGACGAATCCTGGACAATGTCATCCAATCCCATGAGATAATTCACACACTGAAAAGCCAAAGGAGTGGTGGGATGATAATCCAACTTGACCTGACGAAGGCCTATGACAAAATAAGCTGGCACTACATGGCCAAGACACTGGAAGCTTTTGGTTTCGATTAGCACTGGATCAACTAGATCATCACTCTAGTCTCAACGACAAGTTTCTCGCTGTTAATAAATGGAGCCTCGGCCAAACTTTTTTGTCCATCTAGAGGCATCAGACAAGGGGATCCGCTATCCCCCTTCTTGTTCATACTAATGATGGAAGGGCTAAGAAGAAGCATAAAAAGCGCAACTGCAGCTGGTGAAATAAAAGGCCTCAAACTGTTTGAAAAYTRTCCAACCTCCACACACCAACAATTCGTTGATGACACCYTRCTCCATGGAACACCCACRGTAAAGGAAGCGAAGGCTTATGAAAAWWTYTTAGAAGACTTCGGGGACACCTCGRGRGSGGAAATCAATCACTCYAAGTCCATGATATATTTTTTCAACACTAATCCGGCAATACAAAGAAACTTGGCCAACATTCTGGGGTTTGAACGTAAAACACTCCCAACGAAATACTTGGGAATCCCCCTAACAGACAGAGCTTGCAAAAATGCTACGTGGGAAGGAGTTATCAACAAACTGCAAGAGAGGGTAAAAAATTGGACATACAGAGCTCTAAACCTGGCTGGAAGGCTTATCCTCACCAAAACAGTTCTACAAGCAATTCTGGCATTTATGATGTCAGTATTTCCAGCCCCCAAAGGAATACTACAAAAGATAAGAGCCATCCAAAGAGATTTCCTATGGCGAGGCACCAAAAACAAAAAGAAATGGGCCCTGGTGGCTTGGGACAAGGTATGTAGACCAAAAAGCAAAGGCGACCTGGGGCTACAAGACCCACAGGTAACCAACGAGGCCTACGGGGAAAAGCTCTGGTGGAGATGGGTAAAAGACAAATCGGTGTCATGGGTGAACCTCTGGAAGGCCAAGTACACCCCGAACATCAACGACTAGGAGCGAATTCAGTTCATGGGCACAAGGGAGGGATCAGCCATCTAGAATCTCGCCTGGCGAAACAAGAACTGGATCCATAATCATAGTTTCTGGGAAGTCAGAAATGGTAGAACAACAAGGCTCTGGGAGGATGCATGGAAACAGGAACACAAAATGGAAACTCGGGACATGGAGGAGCTCCAACATGAAATGATTGGGCAAGGCGAAACAAAAATCCATCAATACTGGAAGCAAAGGGATGGTAGCGCCAGATGGAGGATCTGGGACAAGCTTAATCCACAAAATAGAGCCCAGATCGAAACAATAACGAAAGAGGTGGAGGAGGAATTGGGGAAAAGGAAAATTGGGGTCTCGGGAGAAGATGATCAATTGAGGTGAGGCAGGGAAAATGGGGGCGAATTCAACTTAAAAGAAGCACGGTATTACATCGTGGGCCAGGACCAAGAAAATCCGGAGCAACAGTGGGAAAAGATCTGGAAAAGTCCCCAATGGCCAAAAATCAAAATATTTGAATGGCTAGTACTACACAACCGAATTCTAACCTAGGAGAACCTCATGAAAAGGGGTTTCATAGGCCCCTCTCGTTGCCATCTTTGTTAGGTCCAGGAGGAAACAACTGATCACCTCCTCGACGAATGCATTTACACAACCAAAATTTGGGATTGGGCGGCATGCATCTACCGCCAATCCAATAGGGTCCGGGGGAACATCAACACAACCATAAAAAACTGGAATGAAAGTTACAGCGAAAATTAAATGGTGAACCTTTGTTGGAATATAACATCGGGGATGATCATCTGGGCAATCTGGAAAGAAATGAACCAACGCATCTTCAGGAATGACAGCCTACTGACCGAAAGGCTAAATGATACAATAGTCTCCCAAATAAGAGAAATGGTGCAGAGCCGCAACTGCAATAAGGAGAAATTTCAACTTACAGACCAAGACTCCTGCATCCTGGAATTTTTCCATCTAAAAGAATGGAGCAACAACATACCTATGGCGCGTGTTCCGCAACTCCAAATAGGAGCCCGCAATTGGACTCCCCCTCTGTCAGAGTTCCTCAAGCTGAATTTTGACGGGGTGGCAAAAGGAAATCCGGGAGTGGCAGGGGCAGGTGGAGTGATCAGAGACAATGGTGGCAATATCATCCGACTGTACGTTGGGAGCATGGGTAACTCAACCAACAACGCAGTGGAATTTGGAGCCCTGGAGCTTGGCCTTGAAATCCTAATCCGAGAAAGGATGAAAAACACCATCGTGGAAGGTGACTCCACCCTGGTTATCAACACTGCGAAAAAACTCCAAAATGGCACCAGAGTGGGCAAGGTTTAGAGACACTGGCGCCTTGCGCACTCCCTGCATAGAATCCAGGAGAATCTGAGAACATTGGATACAGTGGAGTTGTGGTGGGTGCGTAGGTCAGCAAATGCTCTTGCGAACAGACTCACTAACGAGGGGGTCGACAAGGAAGGCCCGAAACTAGATGATGCCTAGATCAACATTCCGAGCAGGCAACTTAGGATAGACTGCAGCCATTTGGCGGCAAAAGATCGTGATGTCGTCTTAAGCATGGAAAGTCACATTGAGGAGGACAATGCAAGGCCTCTCGGAAGGTACATGGAACCAGGAAAAATATGATTGTCTAACACTTGGCCACCAATTGTCATGCAAGATCACAATAAGCAGCAAGTGGGTGACTGTAAGAAAGGTCGATACGTTAGTAAGAGTTGCGGGGAAAGTACGGGTGAATAGACAGGCATCAAGTCGAATGCAACGAATGATTTAAGGCATGAGGGGTTGGTGATAATCAGGAATGATCCACTAGCCCCCAATACCGGTATGGGGAGAAGCACAGTTGGAGCACAAGCGAGCAAGGGCAGTGGAACGTACAGGGATAAAGATCGAACCATCATGATCACATGAGCCTTAACAACAAAAAATGACGTAAGCGCTCACCACCTCGAGCAAACCATGGCTGGAAATACAGGCTCGCAGTGGGGGAAATCCAATAAGAAGAGGGACAACATGAATAGACACAAATAGGAGGAGCGCAACAGTAAGGGTTATTACAGTTTCAAGGACAGGAAAAATAAGGTACCTGTGAAGTGAGGTACAGGCCAAGTAGCCAGAGCAGGAGCTACGACAGGTAAGGCGAGATGGCGCGACTGAAGCATACGCATAGGAAGAGGAACCCCCTTGGGAAGGAAGTCTTGGACAGTTCACGGCGGATAACAAGAATGGAGCAGGCAATGAAGGATGCGAAGGGAACCTTCCATACTCTGGTTGCGCCAAAGGGGAAGGCGGCCATCACCCGGTGGGAAAAGGAATAAAGGACAAGTGCAAAGGTAAAGAGTGGGATGACATGGTGCAGGAAGCGGACTGGGTAATTGATTCGGGGGCCATGCGACCCAGGGAAACACTCTACCACAAAACGGTAGAGATGGCATGGCTAACCAAGATGTTGATCGAGAAAGTGAATTCAGAGAAGGAAGAAGCCAGACAAGAGGATAATAAGGAAAACAAGACAATGTTGGACAAGGTCCTGCATCGCCTCAGCAATTTGGAAACTATTATCAAACTGTTAGTAGAGGTTGAGAATGACCAAAAATGTAAGTTGGAACGGTTGGCGGCTCAGTTTCACCTTTACCTATGCTATGTTCATCACATGGACATCACACCTGTTGATGGACAAGGAGCACCAACCCAAATAAGGAAGACTCGCACGGTCTCCCCGAAGGAAGATAACAAGAGCCAGGCAGATGGCGGCAAGCAACACCCCCAGGTGTTGAAACACCTCATAGTTTCGGATTTATGATTTGTTAGTCTTATGACAGTTATGTCAGGCAATGGGAGGTTAGTTCAGACCTACTACAAACTCTGGTTTAGGGGGATGTTTTAGTTTTTTTCTTTATGTCTGTGTCTTTTCAAACTGGGTATGGAAGGTCTGGTCTGATTTCCCCTAGTGGCAGACCAGTACCATCCACCACAACTATCAACTCGAGCAATAGGGACCCCTTTGGTCTAGTTTCCTTCTAGGCAGACCAGGATCCCCACTTTTGTATCATAATCCTTACAAGTAATATAGATTCCTACACTCACTTACAAAAAAAAAATAGTAAATAATTTATAATAATTTAA
>JZKD02S1743153.1:110522-122225 GCA_000966675.3 Picea glauca
TCGAGGCAATTTTCATCCCCATGGCCTCTACAATGTCTTTTTCATATTGGTGGAAACTTTCCTTAGACCTTCACTATCCCCTAGCAAGTACCAATTGTAGTGAGACATTATTTCCTATGTTTTGTCTAGACGTGGAAGGGCCTCATGATAATTGAATTGGCAAGAGAGTATACTAGTGACCACAATTGTTGTTCCCAAACTCGTTCAACATTCTTACAATTCAAAACTAGGAGTCTTGTGTCCATTATCAAGAAGAGACCATCAACTAAAGCATTAAACCATACCACCAAAACTACCATGCTTAAAATTTTACAAGTATAAACCCATATATATTGTTTTAACAATAAAATCACTTGAAAAAATACATATTAAATAAAAAATATTAAATCTCAAAATGGGTGTCACTAACAATATCCCCTTGGTTTGCTAGGTTGCCTTCTTCTCCCCCAAAAGGGTCGTTTGAGTCCTTGGTCATGGAAACAACTATCCAATCATCTAAATCTTTAGGTAGGTTATGTGTAGGAAGCAAATTGATCTATGTTATGATGCAAGCTACCAGGTCAAAGAGGACATCTAGGAATGTAGAGAATTACAATTGCCTTCCCCACACAGTCTCTAGCTTTAGCTGCCTTTGAATTTTTTCTGAGCCATGACCTTGTTCCACTTTTCCCATTCTAAAGTCGAGGAAGTTGTCATGCCCATGGCCTCTAAAATGTCTTTTTCATATTAGTGGAGACCTTTCCTTAGACCCTCATTATCCCCTAACAAGTACTAATTGTAGTGAGACGTTATTTCCCATGTTTTTTCTAGGAGTGGAAGGGCCTCGGGAAAATTGAATTTGCAAGAGAGTATGCTAGTGACCACAAAATCTCTCAGATCTTCTAGCTTCTCCTTTGGGCGACTCTAAAAAAACAAATTACACCTCGAAGCCAAGGAGGAACCATCAAATACCTTCTTGACTTTCCTATTAACCACAATTCCTTCACAATTTCCCATGCTAAAGGAAAGAAACATAACCTTAGGGTGTAGAGGTTTGCACATAGGAAAATCAATCTAACATATACTAGTGGTAATGACCACCATCTAAATGATGGGATGAATGAAGGTGGATGGCCAAATGTTTTTATTCCCCCCTGTCCTTCACTTACATAAGATTTGACGAGTGGTAGGGAGAATCCCACCACCTTCAATGACAATGGTTGCAACACCCTTGTGGTGGAACAAATGCTTAGATGGAACAACGATCACATAAAGGGGAGGGGAGATGCCTGTGTCCCCCTATTGTCACTCAAAACAAACACACCTTTAGATAGGGCGACCCCTATGTTTTCCATTCTATCCACCTCCTATTTAAGCTCTATCTTGACTTGGAAGAAGGATATAGACTATAATTTATCGAATAATGAAATTGTTTTATAAGTAATTTTAGTGATTCGTGAATCTTTCATTGGTTTATTTAGAAAAAACAACCTAATGATGATGGTCAAGTCACATATTTTATGAATACCATGATTATTTATTTGTATTTTTTCCTTAGAAATAATAATATATAAATTTATAATTTAAATTATATAAAATGATGAGTCAAACATAAAATAGATTTAATAAATAATATTTCAAATTAAATTTGATAAATTTTGTTATCCTCGCTTAACACTTAGGTTTTATGATATCTTAAAAAATATGACAATATTCTACAAAAGCTTATGATAAATAAATTTGATTAATAATAATTATGTTTCATTATTCATCTTCTAGGCATGCCAAAATTAAAGAAAAGAGAAACTTTGCTATAAATTATTTTTTATTTTAACATTTTGAGACACAAAGCAATGTGTTGAGTAATGATAGCCCAATAATAATCCAAATTTAATATTAATATGATGTATGTATGAAGGAGGCCAACTTACAAATTTTGGAAAGAGTAGACAATAAAGTATGCAAACAAGGAAACTTTGAATGAAGCCCACTGGTGTAGGATGAGGACCATGAGGAAGTGTTGGTTGACCCTTCCTAGAGCATAATATTCTTGTCAAGGTGGATCCTGGGGAAGGGTCAGTTGATCCTTACTTAAACATATTATTTGTGTCTAGTTTTAGCACTAACAAGGGTCGGTTGACCCTACCACAAGCATATTATTCTCGTCTAGACGAACCATAAGGAAGTTTTGATTGACCATTATTTAAGAATAGTATCAATGTCTAGATGTTGCATGTTTAAGAGTCAAGTTCCCTTCCTCTAGATTATTTTTCCCATAAAGGGGAGCTTGGGTAAAGGTTAATTGACCCTTTCTTGAGCATAGTATTCTCATTGATGGGGAGCCTGAAGGACGGTCAACTGACCCTTTCTTGAACATAGCATTCTCATTTAGAAATTTATCAATTTACTCTTCTATTCCTTTTATCTCCCCTTTCTTCTCTAGCAATTTCCTCTCTCATTCTCATTCAACCATTTTTTCTTTCACTCTTATAAGCAACTTCCTTTTCCATTCATTTTTTCTTTTTCCTCTCCCAATCTTCTTTAGTAATTTCCTCTCTCGTTCATTTTTCCCCTTCTTTACTTGTTTAGCAATTTCCTCTTCCATTCCTTTTTCTTTTCTCATCTTATTTATCAATTTCCTCTCCTATTTATTTTCCCTCTCCCTTTCTTTTCTAACAATTTCCTCTCTTATTCTTGTTTATCAATTTCCTCTCCTATTCATTTTCTCTCTCCCTTTCTTTTCTAACAATTTCCTCTCTTATTCTTGTTTATCAATTTCCTCTTTTATTCTTAATAGAAATTTTTTTGCTCATTCCTTTTTTCTTTTTTTCCTCTCCCAATCTTCTTAGCAATTTCCTCTCATTCATTTTTCTTTTTCCATTCTTGTTTACAAATTTTCTCTTCCATTCTTCTTAGCAATTTCTTATTTGATTCATTTTTCTTCTCTCATTCTTCTTTAGCAGATTCCTCTTCCATTACTTTTTCTTCTCCCTTTCTTGTTTTATCTTACATTAAAATGAGGCATATCTCCATAGAATTAGAACTATTTTCATTTTTTCATTTCTCATTTTCCATGCTCTCTTCCCATGCACACTCCCTTAGTGCATCGATCTCTTCCTTGACATGCTCACTCCCTTAGTTCTCTATCATCACTCCCATGAAATGTTTTCATCCCAATTGCTCTTTATCTTAGTGTGCCCTTTCTCTCTCTCCTCACTCTCATATCATATTTTGATCTGAAATGGATCCAAGATAAATAATGGTTGTAAGACTTAGTACCTAAAAGTTAATTCAACAATTAATGAAGGTCAGTCAACTATGTGAAATATTATGTCAATGTAAAAGTGAATGAGACAAAAAGAGAGGAAAAAAAGAACTAAATGGAATAAGAAAAATAGATTAGGAGAGAAGGTTGAGGAATGGGAAATGAAGGGTCATTCCACTTGGCTTTCCCCTTACCCTAGCTCTCCCTATTTCTTCCATTGTTTTCACTCTCAAAGAATTTTTTTCTAGCTAAGAGAGGAGGATGCACAATGAGCCATCAGGTGCATTGTAACTAGATATTGCCAGAATAAGAGCATTGAGCAACCATTAAATGTTGGTTTTCCCATTCAGGTTTCCAGAGTAATACCTCTGTGTCAATTATGTGTGTGATTTTGTCTCTGTGTGATGGACTTTAATTTTCAATTTCATATTGTTGTTTGTGCATTTTGACAAATCCATATGGCATGAATTCTTGAATTATCTGGGCAATTTAGTTTTGGTCCATGTGACTTGATGTTATTGGAAATTGATGGCTCCATATAATTCATGTAGAAACTAGCAATGTATTCTATGTAATGGGGGAATTCATGCTTGAATTCAATCCTTGTCAAATGATTGTTTACTTGCAATAGAAAAAGGACTCAGACCGTCCATTTATTGTCTAAGGGAGATCGGGGGTTGTGGTAAGATAGTTGTTATTCCTAGTTTCCATTACCCATGGAGTTACTAAATCACATCCCCTATAATCATGCATTTGATTATTTTCACACCATTTGGATTTGTCTTATGAATTATATAGTGTGTAATCTGGTAAAGTCTTTAGGTCCCAGGTTTCCCTACACTTCATTGTTTCCTTCATTGCAAGAATCGGTCTCTCAACTCCCCATTTTGTTGGCATTCTATGGTAAACCAACCTAGAATCAACACATATATTATGGGCATCAATTTACCTCCCTATTTAGGCCGTGGAAGTTTACCAAATCCATACATACTCAATGTTTGGTTTTCTTATTTCCTAGTGGTGAGTAAACTTCCCCAAAATTTTAATCAAATCAACTCCAATTGGAAACCGAGATAGAGAATCAACTAGAATTGCTACATTGTCTTTCTTATTTTGGTGATGGTTGTGTAATTTAAGTTTCACAAAGGTGAAGAGTGTACATTAAGATGATTAATGAATGAAATTGTTATGTTCATATTATGTTCTTATTAATTGTTGAGATTGCTCCAATTATATTTTATCAAATTACTAGTGCGAGTGAATTAACACAGTGAAGTTTCCCAGCCAATGAAGTGATACTAAAAGCCATCAGGTGGAGCCTAAATGTGTATTGTTGAATCGTGGATCCCATAGATATATTTTTAAATTGTGGAGCATGGAGGTTGTTGTTTCTGAGATTAAACTTAAGGCTCAAAGAGTAATGTCAGGAATCAAGAGTGTTTAAAGAGAACGTTTTTAAAAGAGTGCTTTTCCTACCTTTAGTTTCATAAGAAATGATCCTTAAATGGAATTAATAATAGGACAATACAGAGGTTGTATTCCGTTGTCTGAGTCACAACTATAATATCAAATGGTGTGGAGGAAGATTACAAAAACTGTTAAACAAAGATAGGCATCAATTGCAAAAGAGTCTCACCTTGTTTGCAGTGGAAGAAAAGTGGAGAGCGCACCCTTGAACATGATATGAAATGTGGTAATTCATGCAGCTTGCAGGTCTTGTATTACTTACAGTAAATACATAGGAAAATTTTCTTACTTAATTAATTGCTAATATAATATAATCGCAGTAGTTGCAATACTAAATTGTGATCAATTGCTTTTCAAGGAATTATATAAAGAAATTCATAGAAATGAGAATACAGGGGAAACACATAACTCAAACTAAATGAAAATTAGAATCTCTGTCTGCACTTATATTAATACTAAAAAAGGAAAGTTTTCTTTATTGCATCCAGCAAGAAGCAGCCTGGAATAGATCTTGAATCTATGTATTTATACAAAAACTGTCACAACTCAAAACGGTTGGACTTCTTACAATATTAAATTAAAACATCATATATCTGAATAAGACAACAACATGTAAAAATTTGATGAGCTTTACTAGAGTTATCCTTTGTCTCTTCATCTGCTAGTAGAAACGTTCCTCTCCTTAGTCCTTCAGGCTGAATACAGATGTCATATAGGCCGTCTTAATACTTGGCATACTGTCTCGGCCGCTTCAGTCTGTTGCCATCTGTCCCTCCAGATACGTTCAAGAATGCAATGAATCACAGTTGAGAGAAGGGGGAAAGGAGAATCAAATGAATAGCATTGCATGTCTCGTCAAGGAATGGATAATGGATATAGGAAAAGTAATTGTTTGTGGAGAATGACAATGGGACAAGTGTATGATGATGAATTAGGGATAAATGGATATTAGAGTGTGAGTGAATGAGATAAGTGGTGGTAGGAAAGTGAAAAGTAGGGAGGGTAAAAAGAAAGGGCATTGTGCATGTTTTTGTATTTGCTTCCAACTATGCTTGATTTTCTGTGTTCAATACACCGATTGCATCTATCCAATAGTTCCACCACAAATCATGAGGGTTCCATTGTCTCATTTACCTCAAAAGTGAATAATTTCCTTTCTACTTGAGGCAACTTTTCTTGGATCCTTTTCACTTCCTGAACTGTGGCTTGGAATTGTGAGCTCAGATTCACTAACCATTATTTATCTTAAGAATATCAATTTGGCTCACATCCTGAATGGTCGTTAGAGTTTCTTCCTTGCTCTTCATGGAATTCTGTTGATTCATTTCAATATCAATTTGCCCTATGGCTTCCGAGACACTACTTCCCTCAAAATTAATTAGCCTATTGTCTAATGATGACAACGTTTCTTGGCAAGCGTCCTTTACCTCTCTGGCTAATTTTTTCTCTTTGCCAAATTTGTTTCCCAGATGTTTAGGGCCATATCACCTCATAATTGTTCAGAAGGAGAGAGCAGAGGAAAATTAGGGACATTATTTTTATGCACCAATATGATGGCTTATTGAAACCTAGCTCGGGCTAAGTGAGCTTCTCTTTCCTTGACATAGATGTCCTTCAGAGAAAGGTCTACTGTCTCATAGCACTTTTGGATGGCATCAACTTTCATAAAAAGGTCCTACTGGGCCATTTCCAACTTTTTATTTATTTCTAGTGCTTGAGTTTGGAAGGGCGAGATATCTATCGAGGTACCTTTAGTTAGGTCCAATATATCTTGCAATTGTTTTATCAATTCATCACGCCGAGTGACCAATCCTCAGTTGGTTTGTGAACTCTAATGGAGCTCCTCAAGGTTCGTCTGAAGCTATTGGATCTGTTGCCGATCATGAGCTTTGATTTGCTCGAAGTCTTGACTTATCTTTTCCCTGATAGTTTGTTCCATGGCATGTATTTGACTTTTCAAGTTCTCTACCAATAAGCATTTATGTTGCAACTGTTTAGCCAAATTGTCCACAAACCACTGATTGGCAGTGGAAAAAGCAACTAACGAACCAACAACCTCTTTTGCGAATTCTGGATCATCTCGATTATTCCTGTTGCATACCATTCTATGCCTTTTAGTTATCACACCATATTTCTGGTGTGATTCTCTTTTCACAATGGCCTTCCTTTTTCTATTAAAGAAGAAATCCGAAGGAGGCATCTCTTCGGGCTAGATGGGGGTAAGATCATCTACAAAAACAATTTCGGAATTAGGATTTCCGAAGCTGGATTGCAGATGCGTCAATGATGTAATGGGATTACCAATCTCCATAGACTGTTGTTGTTCTGTTGTATTTGAGGTGCCAGCAGGGGTAGTTGGTGACGAAGGAGGTGCATTTTGTCGTTTTAGGAAAGCTGCGAGTTGAGATTTATCCTGGGGGCTTAGCTGGTCTGACAATGATGCTTCTAATTTCTGTGTCAATACCTTTGATCTCTTCCGAATTTCCTCAACTTTATTTTTACTAGAGTGACTGGATTCAGAACTCATAGTCCTGGCTTTCTGCGAAGGGGGAGTGGTCGTTTGTTCTCCTTGTAGTACCTTTGGTAGGCTATTCCGCCCGTGCTTTTGAAAGCTGATAAAACCAACTTGTTGATCTGGGGGCAGGGTTTGGAATCCATCCTAAACCTCCTCATACAATCTAACTCCCCTGAATATTTCATCGTACGGGGAGTCTTCGTGCATATACCATTTCATGTTGAATTGGGCTAGGTGGTTTTCCACAATCTTATGTGGATCGTGTCTTTTGAACTCTATGTCAACCAATTTGTCATCTTCCAGAGCCATAACCTCCACTTTGGAGTGACCGAAATCTAGTAATGAAAACATGCCAACCTTAATAGGGAAAGTCGACCATACCTTTTTATGTGTTGCCTTCATCTCTTTACTGATGCCTCCCATTACTATCTGGTAGGCCACTTCTTTGCATACCAGTCGGTCTGGTAAAAATCGTGGGAGAGCATGGGGAGGAACTGAGCACCCAAAAACCATGATGTAGGACGCAAGGAAAATTCATGACCAGGTGAGGCTTATCTGGATGGCTTCGCCGCCCAGATAAGCCATTTCATTTCTACCCGTTACTGTAATGACGAGGACAAGACATTGGGTGTCAAAGCATCATTTTGGGATAGGTGATTGGACTTTCGGGTGGTGAATTTGATGTTGGATCATGGTTCATGACATAAGATAGGTTCATGAATTGCTTAAGGACGAAATATATTCGTGGTTTATCATTACTAGACATGCTTCATATTTTGATGTGATTTTTCCCTTAACCATGTTCGAGCACTATGAGAGGATTGATTAAGTTTAGGCATATGGGTATGAGGGATAGGTGCATGGTTTTAATACTAAGGTCATAAGATCTAGTATATATTTTCATACTTATTGTAGTTTTATGAGCATAGGAAAATAAATACAATGTTACCTTTTCTTTTACCTTTGTATGATCAATACCCATAGCATGTGCGACTGCTTGTAAATTGTCAGAATTCATCCTTTTAGAATGAAGTTTCTTGAAAACTTGGTACGGGAATATCCTGTACTTCTTTTATTCTATGCTTATCTTCTTTTGTATTTGGTTCTGCAAGGTGATCATGTGAGTCTGAAAAAGAGTTCTGCAGGGGCTCTTTGACCTTCCCCCTTGCCGAAGATGTTGTATATATGTATGCAAGAAGATTCAACATTTTATATCATAATGGAGAAAAGATGATAAGAGAAAAAGAAACCAATCAAATTCCGAAAGTACATTTATCACCTAGCATATGATCTGATACATAAAAAGTGAAATTGCCCTTCTTTTGATGGATTTTTGACAAAGGTAGCATTCAACAATGAAACAGGGAATATTTATATGTTTGCCAGAAGAACAGATCCCACCTAACTTGCTTCAGAGATTTACTATCATTGGATGTTATAGATAGATTTCACAGTATAAGTAGATTAGACTCCCTAGTTAGGGCTCCACTCTTAAGAATTTTCCTTCTTAGGTAATGTAGGCTTTAGATGTCAGACCGGTAATTTGACTTAGGGTGATTCTCAAATGGACATTTGCTTGGAGTAATTATGTTGCTGATTAATCTGGAGTTTGTATCTCATGAAAGCCAATAGTGACCTTTGCTCTTTTTGTTTTGGATGACAAAAAGTGAAATTTTCAATCAGACAAGTATAGATGAGACATTTCTCAACTAGAACCCACTGCCAGTAAGCCTGTTCAGTACTCCGGTGGGGTAGTTGTGATAATTAGAGGCAAAATGCCCCATTGCCAACAGGCCTGTTCAGTACCCTGATGGGTTTTCCTAGTTATACCATAGACCGGTACCCGCTGCTAGTAGATCTATTCAGTATCCCAACGGGTTAGTCTCTTAAACCATTTTTCCATCATAGGCTTCTTGTCCATAGTCACCTATTTTGGTTTTTATTGAAGAGTGCTTTTCACAGTGACAGGGGAGGCTCGTTTGAAAACCTTTTTACAGGCTGGGATGGTATTGGGTTGGAAGGCATATACTCTTCTTTTGAATGTCTTTTAAAGATTTGTCTGAAGGAAAAATAAACTTTTTATGCACATTATTTCTTTAGAGTGATCCAGATGTATAATTTTTCCTGAATTTGTCCATAAGAGAATGACCTAAAGTTTCCTTAGGGTACTGGTACATCCTCTTCCATAAAAGTTTTGGTAGTGTGCCCATGGTAGAGAGTGTTCATATACTCATATGTTACTCTTTAATAAGATAATCCAATGAATACTATTGAAGTCTAGTTAGGGTGAGATTGTTACTTATAGGCTAATATATTTTTTTCCTTTAAATCATGCTGAAATACAGGGTAAAGGCAACTTCTAGTCTTTGAAGTGGATTATGGTTCTTTGAGCAATCATAGGTAAAGATTGTGTCCCTCTTTTATTTTGTTTTTAAGCAATAGAACCAAAAGAAATTAAAATACTTCATTTTAACTAGCAAGAGAACCAAAAGAAATTAAAATACTTCCCTTTAGTTGTCAACAGAACCAAAAGAAATTATTGCTTCACAAGGGATTCCATTTGATACTGCATTCAGCTTCGTGGTTCCAACTTAAGTGGTTGTTTGCATGGCGTTGTACTTCAGATTAATTGACATAATATTTTGAAATATGCGTAGTATGCTTTGTCAATTAGGCAATGTGTCTTGATAGTACTGTAGAAGGACAAACTTCTGGTACCAGACTAGTACTGAACTGCTGGTACCAGACCAAAACAAGATTTCTGGTACTGAAGTAGAACATAATATTGTTGATGCCTACAAATTGATGTTTAGCAAGTTCGTGAAGGATCAAATAAATTATAGAATTTTACTTACAAGAAAAAGAAAAGAAAAAAATTTGTGAAAGTAAAACAAAAGGGGGTAAGAATCTCTTGTTATCTTCAGCTTATTAACAAAATTCGATCCACACCTATGTACAAAAATTTCAAATAAAACAATCAATCAATGTGGATCAGTAGGAGGGTCTCCTTCCTTACTGATCATCTGCATATCTGAATTCTGTAGTATACGAGTAAGGAATTCTTCTTTTGATAGGGTTTTGTTGTAAACTCGCAACCGATGACCATTCACAAGTAGTGGTGTCTGTTGTTCATCAATTTTCTTTATCCTGATTGAACCATTATCATAGACAGTGTCAATTTCATAAGGTCCCATCCAACGGGTAGTTAACTTACCTTTGAAGTTCTTGAATCTGCTGTCATACAATAGGGCCCAATCTCCGTGTTGAAATTTTTTCTTTTTGAGATACTTGTCGTGCCATTTTGTTCTTTGTTATTGAATGAGGGTAGTTCTTTGAAGTGCTTCCTGCTTGGTTTCATCCAACTCATTAAGCTGCAAGAGTCTTTGTTGTTGGGATTCATCCAAGTTCATGCCAACTTGTACTGCAGTCCTAAAGGTTTTGATCTGGAATTCTATGGGAAGAAGCACCTGCTTTCCATACACTAACTCATAGGGTGTATGTCCTGTTGTATTCCTCCAGGTGATTCTATAAGCCCATAAAGCTTCTAATAATTTGTTATCCCAATCCTTATGGTGCAGCTGTACTGTTTTGGTAAGAATGGACTCAATAACTTTGTTGGTAGATTCTACTTGTCCATTTTCTTGTGGATGGTAGGGTTTAGATTTCTTGTGTTTGATTTGGTATTGTTCTATAACAGCTTTGACTAGATGAGAGGTAAATTGAGTTCCCTGATCTGACACAATTTCTCAAGGTACACCAAATCTAGTAAAGATATCATTAAAAAGGAAATCTACCATTGATTGTTCACTTGCAGCTAGTAAAGCTTTTGCTTCAACCCATTTAGTCACATGGTCAGGGCATACAAGTATATACTTTTTCTTTTTAGATGCAGGGTTAATGGGCCCTACAAAATCTAATTCCCATTTCTCGAAAGGATCAATAACTACTTGGGCTTGAAGTGGCATTTGGTCTCATGCAGTAGGCTTACCCATTTGTTGGCATTCATCACAATTGGATACATAGGTTTTAGCATCTCTGAAAATATGGGGCCAGTAGTAACCAGATTGCAGAACTTTGTAAGCGGTCCTCTTGTTCGTGAAGTTTCCTCCACAAGGACCATCATGGAAGGCTTGCAGAATATCATGAATTTCATCTTCCCTTACACATCTCCTGATCACCAAATCTGGTCCTGTTTTGTAGAGGTAATCATCGTGTCACATGTAATTTGCACTTAGTTGAATTACTTTCTGTTTTTCTCTAGGAGACAATTTCTAAGGCATCTTCCCTGTCACAAGATAGTTAGCGACATCTGCATACCATGGAGTGAATGTAGAAATAGCAAATAAATTTTCATCAGGAAAATTATCTTCTATTGGTGCATTATCTCCCAGATGAATCATTCTAGATAAGAAATTAGCCACAAGATTATCTTTACCAGGTCTATCAATAATGTTGATATTAAACTCTTGTAATAATA
>JZKD02S1743153.1:124168-145047 GCA_000966675.3 Picea glauca
GGGTGGTTTGAGTGTTTTCTTCCTCAGAATGATTATCATTTTCTTCCTGAATTATTACTACAGGATTTGATTGGTTTACAACTTTCCCCGATCGTAGTTGAATTTCATAGGTGGGAAAGGTTTGAACTTATGTATTCTGCACAGGGTGGGTGGGTTGATTATTGGGGTTAGGGACTGGCTGGGTAGGGATTGTTGTTGGTCTCGGAGGATTGTGGGCATCTTGGTTTTGTGGTTGTTGATTGGAATTTATAGATACTTGCTGTTGTTGATTAGGGTTCAAGGGGGTTGTAAATTGCTGCTGTATAGGAGGTGGGAGCAAACCTTGCATCTGTGGTGGGTTGAATCCAGGTAGTAATTGGGAAATGTTTGCAGGGTACTGTGGATATGTAGGGTAAGAGGGATTTCCATACATAGGTCCCCTCCAACCTTGTTGCCAAGGTTGAGTTTGTTGAGGTGTCGATTGTGGATAGGTCACTAGGGAAGGACCCCATTGTTGTTGTTGATATTGTGCATTAGGGTCATAAAATGTATTGGGGTTTTGGGCTCTCCAAGGTCTTCTGGAAGGGTATGGTTGTTCTTGTGAGACTCCTCCTCCCCTATACATGGCTTGTAGCTCAAGCAAGGTTGGACACTCAGATGTGGGGTGTTCTAGTGTAAACAGACCATAGATTTCTATGACATTTAATTGGCATTCTTTCTCACTGTGCTTCTTTCAGCATCTATGACAAAATATTGCTAAAGCAACCTCTTATTCTTGTTTCTTTTTCAGTTTCAAAGTATCTAACTGGTTACTTATTGTGCTCAAGATGTCTGTTTTAAAGTTCTCCAATAAGTTTCCTAACTCAGTTATGGTGATAGTCCCTGAGCTTTGTTTTGTATTTTTGCTAAAAGGATCTCTTAGTCCTTTGCATGTTTTAGCTTGTCCTCTTGAGTATCTCCTACAGTAATCTGCAATTTCTAAAAAAGGATTTTGGTGAACATCTCCTGAACTTAACAAGTTTAAAACTTCTATGCAATCATCTCTGAGACCTTTCAAGAATACAGTTCTTACTACAGCTGGGTCTGTGATGAATAGTTTTGACTTCTGATAGTTGTATAAGAACCTTTCTAAGTAGTCTTCGAGGCTTTCATCTTCTGTTTGCTGCATTTTAAAAATGTCATTTTTAATATTATCCTTACAATAGTCTTGGTATTTCCGTAAAAATGTGCCTTTCATTTGATCCCAAGAGAGGATTGTATTTTCTCCTAAGCTCATGAACCATCTTAAGGATGAATCTTTCATTGTAGAAGGAAAGAGCTTAAGTTTTTGGGCATCGTCTGAGTAGTTATAGCTTCTACATAATATGTCAAACTCGAATAAAAATAAATATGGATCTTCAGTTGGCATACCTCTAAAAGTGGGTAACGATGATAGTGGGATATTCTTCATGCTGATGTTTATGGAAATATCCAAGATTGGAAACCCAAAAGTCTCAGTCTCTGTGGCTGCATTTCCTTCTTCTTCTGCCATTCTACTGATGGATGGTTTAGAAACTGGATTTTCTGTGTCTTCTAAATGTTCAGTAGACTCACGTTTTGCCTGTCCCAATACTGATTCTTCCATTTTAGGTTCTCCTTCTGGAGCCTTGCTGGCTCCCCTTGAATTTTCTCTTGGTGGAATTTTTCGTGCACTAGTGTCAGTTGGATTAGTGGGGGGGGGTTGTTTTTGAATCTTTGGAGCTTACAAATCTACCCTTGTTATCTCTATATCTATGCATAAAATGGAAGTTTGATTCTTTAACTGAATTGAAATCCTAATTCTATCTAGAAGGTAAGAAGGCAACCTGGCTTCAGAGAACCCCACTCTAGTGGTTGCATGGATCTTCACTCACGTCTTAAACATTTTATCCTCCTCCCTCAAGAATCCTTTAAAAGATTTAAAAACAATTTATACAAATAATCTAAGCTAAAAATCACTTCCTACTGTTTGCAACTCCCCGACAATGGTGCCAAAATGTTGTGTTGCTTATATGTTTAGTATAATGCACTCATAAATTATCAATCCAAGATTCGTAATCAACAGAGTTATAAGACACTAGTAAGAAAGGTAATTTCTAATGTCACGAGTATAGAACTAAGCTAGATTATGCATGCTGGAAACAAATCAAAATAGCAAACTACAACACACTTTGGTTGTCTTTCACAGAGAGTCTATCTACTCCATTATGACACATGCAAGTATGAGATGGAGTTGGTTTGACAGATCAACTCTGCTATCTGACCCAGAAAACTAACTATGTAATCCATACTTCTGAAAGGGAAATCACACATCAATCATCAAGACATAGCATGGGTAGTTCAATAGTCAATATACTGAGTATGCTGTGGTTCACAATGCGCTGTTGTGAACTTCACTAGTTCTCCTTCAAATATGTCTGATTACTGCTACCAACATTCATGTCTAAAAACCAAATTCATAAAAACAGAGCATATGCAAAAACAGAGCAAGTAAAGATCTCTAAGCAATCATATAATGGAAATCCTAGTCTAAGATGTACTGCTATCATCTAACAGAGTTAAAGCTTTAGCTAATTTAACATTTACACTACTAAAAACAAATACTAATGCTAATCTACGAAGATGCTGACCTTTGTTGGGTGGTGGGCCCTTGCCGCTTCAACAGGTCAGTTACTGAAGTCTGCAGTAAACTTGTCTTCAGCCCACACATTACTCACTCAAATCTCAAAACATAACATCAAACTTTTGTTAACAACTCAATCCATATTCAATCATAGACAATCAATACATGGAGATAAATGACATTCTTCTATTAGTCTTCACTGAGAATATGATCTGCAATATCACACGCTGCTTCACATGTTGGTAATATGCTAACTCTCCTACACTTCCACCATCCTTGCCATGGCTATTTAATAGTCTTAGTCGTGAAACACAAGGAGGTGAAGTGATTTGCAAATCAATCAAATGTTTAAATTTAATTATTCTGTTACATCTTTTAGCTTCATCCTCATGACACGAAGTGCATGAGGATGAGGCAATTAACAAACTATTCTAACATAGCCTTGCTAAAGAAAATAAACATCCACCAATTGTCTTGGGTGATCTGCAGCTAAACTTGGTACATTCGACTCTCTATATTGGTACTAGATCGTGACAGGTAGATGGTACCAGATCACAACAGTGCGCAAATGGTGGTACCAGATCATGACAGTCCACGACTGTTGGTACCGGATCGCAACAGATGAGATTTAGTACCAGATGCATTTGGTACCGGATTCGAACAGTGGCAGTCTTGGTGTACAAGTACTGGATAGATGAGCTGGTACAGGAAAGCTAGATTTATCTAGAGGTCAAATATTATACATGGAAAATTGAAGCATTAGTACATGAAATATTTAATTCCCTAACTCAATAAACCACAAAATGCATGAATTAACCATACTTTACCTTATGACCTTATCACTGGCTAATGGTAGCATTCTTTTCATTCACCCAAGATTAGGTAAGCCAAAAAGGTATAGATGAAGAGTATAATAGGGTAATCGGGATGTCAATTTTGGGTCTCAACAATAGTTATCGAAACACCCAAAGAACGAAGCTCCGAAGCGACCTTTAGTGATTTGCCTCTTTTTAAAATTAAGGAGGCTCCAGAAATCCGGGGGCTATTAGGATCGTTTGATTAAAAGGGAAAACATATCAACTACGGATATCGTGCGCGCCTTATTTCTAATTAACCAATAATGAAGTTGATTTAAAATTCGAAAGTCATTTTCTAAGTTAACGTTTTCTTTGGGAAAATTATATTTTTATGAGGTGAAAAATATAAGGTACAAAAGTTCAGAATTGTATGTGTTCCAACATAGGCTCCATCTGGGGACCGCATCTCCCTGTGAGATGCGGAAGAATAGTAGACCAAGTGCCTTTATTGGGCAAATGGAGTCATTATTGCATTTCTAGGAAATACTTTTGGGAAATAATCATACACAGAAAAAACGAACTCCAACCAAATATCAGAGAACCTTCAAAACACATCTCATTTTTTTTTTTTTTATCTCAAGTTAGGCTATTTAAAATTTCCCTTTCTTAAAACTGAGTTTGGATCTGTTTAAGATAATCAAAACAACTTTAACCGAAATATCAGGTTTTGATCGATTTCGTTTGCATCAAGGTTAAGTATATGTAGCAAATTATTTAGGGAATCCCTCATTGGTCCAGAATGTAAATATTACCGGAAATAGAACTAGATGTCAGAGTATGTTATGTAGATATGTATGACAACCATACATATATCATAGATATTGCTTCACTGCCAGTGAGCCTGTTCAGTACTCCGGTGAAGTTATCTACTTTTCCCATTGAATTTCCTTTCACCAGTTCAATTAGCACTTTTTCATTTTGCTGTGATGAGGGCAATCATTACATGAATTTCCTTTCATCATCCCTTTAGACAATATGGGGGCAATCAAATTATGAATTTCCTTTCACCATTTGTGTTATATTTTTAATATTTTGAAGTGGGGGCAATCAATCCGTATGTATCATACAAGGGATGATATCTGCTTAAAATGTTTAAAGGCAGGTCTGTCATAATTTTTTAAGTATACTCTGAAACTAATTTTCTTCCAATCTTCAATATACCTTCGCCTATGGGGAAGATTTTATAGGGATTTTGAATTTCAAGGATCAACCTTGAGTGAATTAGTCAGTTTAAAATCTGATAGAAGAGATAAAGTTATCAGGATTAGCCTAGCCATACTTTCTTTCATTTAAAATCGATGGAACATAAATATTTTCACCTAATCTCATTTTGAAGATATGTTTTTAAGTTCTCAGAGTTAAGGTGAATTTCTTTCTTTTTATGAAGACTAAGGCAAGGATAGTGAAAGTCAGAAGTGAATAAAATCTCAGGGATAGGCAAAATAAAACAGAACGAGGACTCAGAGGGTCTGATGCAAAAGAATCTCATTCCCACACAAGCTTGTTTATTGATTCTTGAACTTCCTTTCAAGCCCCCTTTTTATTTTCTTTTTCTTTTTCTTTTTCTTTTTTCTTTTTTCTTTTTTATTATTCAGAGAAGGCTTTAGAATTAAGTTGTAATTTCATACTTCTCTGATCCTTGACCAGGTGATAATATTAACATGAGAGAAACCCCTTTTACACGGGATACGATTTTCTTAAAATTTTAGTTTGAACTAGTGGGGTAGGAGTTCATACCTCAGATTTCCTTTCTATTTTCAATCAAGCAGATCATTAATTTATCACCTGTTTTGAGAGAATGCGAATGTCTTTGAAAAATGAGTGTTGGATTCTGATGCATCCTTATCTCTTGTCTGATAGTAAGTATTCTGCATGGGAAAAAAATGGGAAATGTCAGAAAATTTTGTAGAATAGAGATGGTATGTGATACATATGCTTTTATATTTTGTTTCGGTGATATCAAGTAAATATGATTTTTTTACAACGAACTATAAAATGCCTTGGATAATTTACAACAGAAAGGAAATATTGCAATTTGAAAAACAAAAAAAAATGTCGATCCAAACCGTTATATACAATGGGAATTGAAAATATGACTATTGCATAAAATGTTTTAGGTAATGCTCGTTGATAGGAGCGTCGAGAATTTTTTCGTCGAGATTTTCCAGTAAGAAGGAATTTTTCCCCTTAGCAGCTACAATTCTGAATGGTCCGAACTAGAGATGGTTGAACTTGCCATGTTTCCCTGCATCCTCTTTTCTAGCGTCCCACTTTAAGACTAGATCACCAGGAAGAAACTCCTTTAGCCTTTTTATCGAAAAGGGCCTTCATATTGTCTTGGTATTTTTGGAGCTTGTCATCTACTTCGGCCCTATTTTTTTGAACTTCAATTAGTTGATTTATCCTTCTTGTAATGTCGTTTGGCTCTTCATTTTCATCTTGCCAGAGCTTCATCATAGGAAGAGAAAGATTGATAGGAAGGACAACGTCAGTAAAATAAACCAATTGAAAAGGGAACATACCTATTGATTTCTTGGTGTCGATTCGGTTCGCACATAGGGCGTATTTCAGGTGGACGTACCAAGCCTTTTTATCTTTTGTCAACACTTTTTTGATTATAGTCATTAGGCTCTTGTTAGATGATTCAACCAACCCATTCCCCTGAGGATAATAGGTTGTAGAATGTCCTAACACAATGTTGTATTTTTGGCAAAAATTGACCATTGCCATAGATTTGAAAGCTTGGGCGTTGCCAGTGACTATTTAGGACAACCAAATATCGATAATATGTTCTCTTCCAAGAAATTTATTATTACTGAATCTGTAGCATTCTGAGTTGGAATAGCTTCTACCCATTTCATGAAGTAATCGATAACGGTTAAAATCCATCTATGTTGAGTGCTTGATTGCAGATGGATTTCTCTGATGAAGTCCAGGCCCCATTGTTTGAAAGGGGCTTCAGCTTTTACTAGGATTAAAGGTAGGGCAGCGGGATTCTTCTTGCCAGCAAACAATTGGCATGAATTACAGTCCCTGACTCTCGAGTTCACATCGGTGAATAACTTTGGCCAGTAATATCTAGCCCTTAAAATATTGTAGGTTGTTTCTCTCCAGGCATGGTGTCCCCCGCAAACTCCTTCATAGAATTCATCGATGACACCTTCTGTTTTAGACTCTGTTAGGCAACATAACAAGAAACCTAGGGGGTCTTTCCAGTACATCTGACCATCAATAATACATTATTTGATTGTGTGTAGCTTCAAAGTCCTTTCTTTAGATGGATTCATGTCATTTGTACATTGAAGAATAAGGAGGTATGTAACAATGTCATGATACCAGGTAGAGGCGGAAAACTTATTTTCAATTTGAACAGTAGGCGCCTAATCGTCGATTTCTTCTATATCCGAGAGGGATTCATACAATTTGAGATTATATATCCCGAGTGCCATGAAATTTGATTCGGCCAACAGCTTCGCCAGGCCTTGACTTTTGAATATCTTAGTCGGTTTCACTTCTAGATTGAACTCTTGAATTTTAGCCAACCATCGACCTCTTCTTCCATCATTGTCCGGTTGAACCAATATGTCTTTGATAGAATTTGTTGGCACATAAGCGATTATTTTGGAATGCAGTACATATGTTATGAAGGCCTTGAGAGCCTTCACCATTTCATATGCTTGTTTCTCAAGTATATCATATCTTAATTCTGCATCTTTGAGGCTTTTGCTGAAGAATGCTATTGGTTGCTCAAATCCTTCCTCATTCTTTTGCAGGAGTACCGCTGCAACAGTGTGTTAAGAAGCGAATGAGAAAATCAAGAATTATTTTATATAATCCAGACTTGCTAGCACACGCGCTTCCCCTATAGCTCTCTTGATGCACTCAAATGATGCTTTAGCTTCAACAGTCCATTTCACTTCACTATATTTCTTCAACATATTTGTAATCATTTTAATTATTTCAGCAAAATTGGGAGTAAATCTTCTCAAAAAGTTGATCTTTCCTAAAAACGATTGAATTTATTTTCCGTTCCTAGGAATATTTATTGTGTCTATAGCCTCAACTCATTTACGGTTGACCTTGACTCCTTCTTTTGACACTATATGACCCAAGAGATTACCTTCTTGCATAGCAAAATGTGATTTCTTGGGATTAAGAGACAAACAAAACTTTCTGCATTTTGCGAAGGCCTGCCTGAGGTGTAGCAGATGTTCTGCATCATAGTTAGAAAAAAATGTCAAATCGTCAATATAAATAACAAAGAATTTGTCTTTCTCACCGACAAACGCGATGTCCATCACTCTCTAGAAATTATCCCCTGCATTCATCACACCAAATGGAATTTTATCGTACATAAAAGTTCCCCACATAGTGGTGAATGCAGTCTTTTCTGTGTCATCTTCATGTACAATGATTTGATTGTATCTGAAAAAAAAAATCAATCATAGACGTCATGTTAGCTCCAACTACCTTTTCTAGGACATGATCCATTTTTGGGAGTGGGTAGTTGTCTTTGAGGGACGACTAATTTAAGTTTCTGAAATCTACGCAGAGCCGTATTTCGCCATTTTTCTTTCCGACGGGGACTAAATTTGCTACCCATTCGGAATACCTGAGTGGAACGATAATTTTTTCATCGATAAGTTTCTTGACTTCCTTTTCTATCACTCACAGGAGAATATGGTTTATCTGCCTAAGTTTCTATCTGAAAGGTTTAATACCATGTTTTAGAGGAATCTTATGTTCAATAACAGAGGTATCATAAGTTTTTAGATTATCATAAGACCAAGAAAAAACATCCTTATACTGCCTAAGCAACTCGGCATACTTGATTTTCATTTGGGTCGGAAGGTACTTTGATATCTTGACCATTTTTGGATCTTCGTTAGTTCCTACATTATAGTCTTCAACTTCTTCGGGTTGAGGACGTAAGGTAGAATTTAAAGGTATGTCATCCTGATCAAACAATCTTTCTAAGGGGATCAGGCCTCTAGGAATCTGATTGTTCTTAAGCATGAGCATACAGTGGTTTGCAATCTTGTCTTGGAAATTTTCTAGGTTCTCCCCTTCTTGCATAATCCAAGCAGGATCATTTTGGTTTTCTTGATCTATGCGAGTTTAAGAGAACTCATCAATCATCTCTAGAAACTGTTTAATTTTTTTGTCGTCTTCAAACACTTGTCAGTGCTGAACATTGTTCGGGATCAAGGGTCTATGTCTCATCTCGATGTGATATTTCAGTTTTAGGACAGTAGGCGGTATGAAGGTTGCAACAGCCTTAGCTAAGGAATCAGCTTGTTGATTCTCCATCCTATGAATAGAGCGAATATTGAAAGACGAGAAGAAGTTTTCTATAATATCATAGGCGCAGTTTTTGTATGATCTCAACTTTGGGTGTTTGTCTTGATACTGCTGTTTTACTTGTTTTACAATAATCTCTACATCACCATAAACTATTAGATGTTCGATTTTCAACTTTATTGCAACTTCTAATACCAAAACAAGAACTTCATATTCACAAACATTATTCATGTAATCGATATCCCATTGTAATCTATAAGAGAAGGGAATAATGTACTCATCACTTGGTTCCACGAATAAAACTCCAGCTCCTACTCCCTCGCAGAATGAGGCACCATCGAAGAACATTTTCCACATTCCTTCTCTAATATTTACATTTTTCTTTGTTATTTCTATTTTTTTAATTTTCTTCTACTGTACATTCTTTGAAATCATCATCTATAGATAATATAAAATTTCCTAAGTCTTGATAAACAACATAGACTAGGTAATTATTGGGGTTTTGTGGGTCACTTACAATATACGACAGTCTAGTTTCTCTATACAGTCACATGAATTTCCCACCAAAAATTGGGATTGTAGTGTAAGTCATGTCCATTTGAACTGATCCTCCTAATTTGCCCCCCCAAGACCTGGATAGAATAATTCCATACTTGGTAGGGACGTCAGCATTGACCACATCCATAAGGACACTTTTCACATGGATTTGAGCAAGATTTACTACTGGATCTTTAATGATGCCAAGACACTTAACTTTTCTAGAATCAAACGAGTACAAGTCTTGATAAGGTCTAGTAATTTTGAGGCCCAATTTATCCATGATAATTTTAGGCATTAAATTATGAGAGGCCCCAGAATATAACATGTAATTGTGGAGTAAATGGTCATGCACAGTTAATGTGATATAAAATGGGGCAACATAATCTTTATTGTTTTCGATGTATGGACCAAACATGATCATAGGTATTTCGTCTTGCAGATTAATAACGTTTTCATGACATTCAACATCAGAAAAATTTATCACTTTCACGATTTTATTTTTATAAATCGAATTTTTTGCAAGCTCAACCAGAGGCATGGGGATTTTAATTTTATTAAGATCATTTTCCAAACTGAAACCTCCAATTTTTTTTTCGATTTCTCTGGTTGGAATTTTTTCTTCTGTATTTTCTAGTTTCTTAGTTTGCATTGTTCTTGTTTCAACTGGATTTGTTCGGGAAGCTTGTGTTTCAGTTGGTGGTTTAGTAATTGTTGCCTCCTTCATTTTACCTCACGACGAAATTGTTTTTGGTGGAACATTCATAGAATTTTTTTCTCTAGGCCTTAAATCATACTTTTGTTGGAGTTCGACCATTATTGAGTCGACGAGCCCTTGATATGTAGAATCCCCTAGGTTATTGATGGTTTCCTCATTATTAAACAAGGATTCTAGGTCTAAAGACTTCTCATAATCCTATCTGGTTAAATGTGGCTCAAGATCGTCATCGCTAAGGTTGTTCAGATCTTCTTCCAACTCCTCATAAATTTTCATGTCATCCCTCTGCATAAAATTTTCAGTTTTAAACAGGGCTTGGATCTTTTGATCTTCATTTTTTATTAGTCTCTGTTGCATCTGGGGGTTAGGGTTTCTCTTGAACTGATTCCTAACATAAGTATCAGGTTTGGCTTGATCTAATTCCATTCTTGATATCTTGCTTGATAAATATTTAATTATCTTGGCCATCTCATCCATTTTCTCTTCTACGGACTTCCCAGATCCTGATGGTCCTACCTGTTCTTTGAAATGCTTAGGTTCTTTGGTTCCCATCTCAAACTTATTTTTTAATTTCCCAGACGCCATAATATTAGATTCAATTTCTATGGAATCATCTTGCATTCCTGCTAGAGTGGAAGATCTTCTTTCTCTTAAGAGGAGGGCAAAGTTAGGTTCAAAATCCCCTGCAAAAGTTACTTTTGCCACAGGTTGAGAAGGTTTGACTTCAGTTGGGAGTTTGTTATATAGTTTGTTGAACCTATGATTAAATTCAAGGACTGATTCATAATTCTTTTTTCTTTAAGCCCCAAATTCGGTTAAATAGTAGAGATGGTCCTTTTTCTCGCCCCACTATCTTAGGAAGGCATTTTCTAGTTCATCATATGATCGTATGGAACCTACAATGAGTCCTATGAACCAAGTCCTCACTTGTACTTCAAAGGTTTTCACTAACAACCTTGAATAAATTTCCTCGTGTTCGATGCCAAGGATATCAAAAAACTGATAAAAAAAGGCTATGTGTTCAGTTGCGGTTAAATCTCCTTCTCCTATGAATTTTGGTAGGTTCTTCATATAATTTTAGGGAAAATCATGCCGGAAAAAATAGAGGACCAAGGGAGCGTATCTAGAAACTACCTTGGAAAACATTCTAGGAGGTGGAGCTGTTCCACTAGCTCCTCCACCACCGACGCCACCACCTCCAACACTAGCCATTGGAAGTCTAGGAGACGGAGTTCGGCAACTAAAAAGGGGATTTTCAAAAACTTAGAGGGACTGATCTATTTACTTTTCGACTACCTCGGGGTGTGGAGAAGGAAAATCGGGAAAAATACCTCTAGGAGATGGAATATCTATATGAGGAGGAAAAGGGAAATGTGGGCTGGTTTCCTTAGACTTACAAGATGTATATATAGGAGAACTGATAGGGGATAAATCAGGGTATAAAATATATTCTTTGAAGTTTTGGAAAACTGGAACCTTCACTTTGGGGAAGGCGATAACCCACAGGGTATCAATGAAAATGGGTATTGAAAGGGATATTTTGTTCTCACTGGTAAAAGTATTGGTCAAATCAATCTCAATATCTATCTCGGGAGCAACTACCTTTGGATTTTTGAGCTTGGCCTCAGGTTTACCAGTTGATGCCTCTGTAGAATGTATTTGTTTAAAACTTTATTTATGGGTTAGTTCTTCAGTCTGAACCTTGGCATTAACTTGCGTAGTTTTATGTTGGTATACTTTACATGCTGACGCAGCAGACGACTTGAGGTATCCCTTTAGTTTCAACAAATTTTCAGGATCTGACACTGGTGTGGTCTGTTTATCGTCTGGATTTTTCCTTGTATTCTTTCGACCGAATGCCAATTTTGTCTACGGTGGAGTCTCCAAGTGAAAAATAGCATAAGTGTTACTTGTGTATTTAATCTTTATTCACCATCAAAGATCAAAATTTACTTGTCGTTTTCCTAGGGAAAATGATTTTGTTTCTTCGTTCTCGACAACAACGCCAAAAATATGTTGTTCCTGAGATTAAACTTAAGGCTGCAAGAGTAATGTCAGGCATCAAGAGTGTTTAAAGAGAATTTTTTAAAAGAGTTCTTTTCCTACCTTTAGTTTGATAAGAAATGATCCTTAAATGGAATTAATAATAGGACAATAAAGAGGCTGTATTCTGTTGTCTAAGTCACAACTGTAATATCAAATGGTGTGGAGGAAGATTACAAAAACTATTAAAAAAATCTAGGAATCAATTAGAGAAGAGTCTCACCTTGTTTGTAGTGGAAGAAAAGTGGAGAGCGCACCCTTGAACAGGATATGAAATGCGGTAATTCATGAAACTTGCAGGTCTTGTATTACTTACAGTAAATACAGAGGAAAAACTGCTTACTTAATGAATTGATAATATAATATAATCGTAGTAGTTGTAATACTAAATTGCGATCAATCGCTTTTCAAGAAATTATATAAAGAAATTCAGAGAAATGAGAATACAGGGGAAACACATAACTCAAATTGAACGAACATTAGAATCTATGTCTGCACTTGTATTAATACTAAAAAATGAGAGTTTTCTCTATTACATCCGACAAGAAGCAACTTGGACTAGATCTTGAATCTATGTATTTATACAAAAACTGTCACAACTCAAAATGGTTGGACTTCTTACAATATTAAATTAAAATATCATATATCTGAATAAGACAACAACATGAAAAAATTTGATGAGCTTCATTGACATTCTCCTCTCTCTCTTCATTTTCTAGAAGAAAAGTTCCTCTCCTTAGTCCTTCAGGCTAAATACAGATGTCACATAGGCCATCTTAATAATTCGGCATACTGTCTCGGTCGCTTCAGTTTTTTGCCATCTGTCCCTCCAGATACGTTCATGAATGCAATGAATCACAGTTGAGAGTAGGCAGAAAGGATAATCGAATGAATAACACTGCATGTCTCATCAAGGAATGGATAACGGATATAGGAAAAGTAACTGTTTATGGAGAATGACGATGGGACAAGTGTATGATGATGAATTAGGGATAAATGGAGATTAGAGTGTGAGTGAATGAGATAAGTGGTGGTAGGAAAGTGAAAAGTAGGGAGGGTAAAAAGAAAGGGCACTGTGCATGTTTTCCTATTTGTTTCCAGCTAAGATTGCTTTTTCATGTTCAATACACTGATTGCATCTATCCAATAGTTCCACCACGAACCTTGAGGGTTCAATTGTCTCATTTACCTCAAAAGTGAATAATTTCCTTTCTACCCAAGGAAACTTTTCTTAGATCCTTTTCACTTCCTAAATTGTGGCTTGGAACTGTGAGCTCAGATTCACTAGCCATTTATTTATCTTAAGAAGATCAATTTGGCTCATATCTTGAATGGTCGTTAGAGTTTCTTCCTTCCTCGTCATGGAGTTCTATTGATTCATTTCAATATCAATTTTCCCCAGGGCTTCCGAGACACTACTTTCCTCAAAATCAATTAGCCTCTTGTATAATGATGACAACACTTATTGTCAAGCATCCTTTACCTCCCTAACTAATATTTTTCTCTCTGCCAAATTTGTTTCCCAGACCTTTAGGGCCATATCACCTTGTAATTGTTTAGAAGGAGAGAGCAGAGGAAACCCAGGGACATTATTTTTATGCACCACTATGATGGCTTCTTGAAATCTAGATCGGGTTGAGTGAGATTCTCTTTCCTTAACATAGATGTCCTTTATATAAAGGTCTACTGCCTGGTATCACTTTTGGATCACATCAACCTTCATAAAAAGGTCCTGCTAGGCCATTTCCAACTTTTCATTTATTTCCAGTGCTTGAGTTTGGAAGGATGAGATATCTATCGAGGTACCTTTGGTTAGGTCCAATCTAGCTTGCAATTGTTTTATCAATTCATCATGCTGAGTGACCAATCCTCGGTTGGTTTATGAACTTTGATGGAGCTCCTCAAGGTTGGTCTAAAGCTGTTGGATTTGTTGTCAATCATGAGCTCTGATTTGCTCGAAGTCTTGACTTATTTTTTCTCCGATAGTTTGTTCCATGGAATGTATTTGACTTTGCAAGTGCTCTACCAATAATCATTTTTGTGGCAGTTGTTTGGCCAAATTGTCCACAGACCATTGATTGGCAGTGGCAAAAGCACCTAACGAACCTGCAACCTCTTTTGTGAATTCTGGATCATCTCGATTATTCCCGTCGTATACTTTTCTTTTCCTTTTAGTTACCACTCCATCTTTCTTGAGTGATTCTCTTTTCACGTTGGCCTTCCTTTTTTGACTAAAGAACAAATCTAAAGAGGCATATCTTCGGGCGAGATGGGGTTAAGATCATCTACAAAAACAATTTCATAATTAGGATTTCGTAAGATGGATTGCAGAGGTGTCAATGATATAATGGGAGTACCAATATTTGTAGACTGTTGTTATTCTGTTGTGTTTGAGGTGCCAACAGGGGTATTTTGTGACGAAGGAGGCACATTTTGTCCCTGCTTTAGGAAAGTTGCGAGTTGAGATTTTTCCCGGGGGCTTAGCTGGTATGACAATGACGCTTCTAATTTCTATGTCAATACCTCTGAGCTCTTCATAATTTCCTCAAATTTATGTTTACCAGAGTGACTAGATTCAAAACCCGTAGTCCTGGATTTTTGCAAAGGGGGAGTGGTCGTTTGTTCTCCTTGTAGTACCTTTGGTAGAATATTCCACATATGATTTTGAAAGCTGATAAAACTAGCTTTTTGATCTGGGGGTAGGGTTTGTAATTCATCCTGCACCTCCTCATACGATCTAACTCCCCTGAATATTTTGTCGTACGAGGATTCTTCGTGCATATACCGTTTCATGTTGAACTGGGCTAGGTGGTTTTCCACAATATTACATGGATCATGTCTTTTGAACTCTATGTCAACTAATTTGACATCTTCCAGAGCCGCAACCTCCACTTTGGAGTGACCAAAACCTAGTAATGAAAACATGCCAACCTGAATAGGGAAAGTTAGCCATACCATTTTCTGTGTTGCCTTCAACTCTTTACTTATGCCTCCCGTTACTGACTGGTAGGCCTCTTCTCTTCATACCAATCAGTCTGTTAAAAATTGTGGGAGAGCATGGGGAGGAACCGAGCACCCAAAAACCTTGTTGTAGGATAAGTTATCCTCAATAAACCAATATGCTAGCTTACCCAGGTTTCCCATAATCCTGTCTGAAATTTGAGGAGGTGGGTGGCCATTCAGGTCTATATGAACCAGAACCACAACATTGTGACAGATTTCATAAAATAAATATTTGTCTTTTTCTTCCCATAGTTTAGAATGGTAGAAATGAATGGGCTCAACACTGGCCGGGGTCCAACTCCAATTCATCAATGGAAAAGGCATCATGAAACATATGGAATCCTTTATATATGACGACATGTAAAAGGGGGAAGGTTTTCCTTTTGACTTCATTGTTTTATATTCGACAATCCCTTTCGCCAAGTTATCGAACAACATTTTTGCCCAATTGTAGGTGAAACCCTCTGCTACCTCGTGCGTGATGGATACCCATTCCACCGAGAAGTGTGTATGGCTCTTCTTCCCGAAAAATCAACATAGCATCATGGATACATACACCATATGAGCATCCAAAGACGATGTGGCATATATACCATGGGCGTCAGTTTTGAATCTCTCCAAGTGCTCCCACCAAGACTTGATTATATCAGGACAGTTTCTGGCGTACTGGACACACTCCTTTTGCTCGAACTCTAGAATGAGCACACCATTGAATGTATATCTGGGATTAGGGGATAGTTTATACATTACTTTCATATGTTCTGGTCGGAAAGAGCCGACAACAAGCTTCTAATGGTTAACAATGCTCTTGGTCTGGATGTCGACGTGCTCCAAGGCCCAACTTATCACATTGTTATAAGGCATGAGCCTCGGTCATGCCACTATTTTGTGCATATTTGACCACGTTATATGTCTGAGTTTAGCTGTATAAGTTTCTTCCTCCTCTTTGGCAGAGTCCTCTAGACAATTTATGATTTCACGTTCTAGAATCTCGAACACTTGCGTCCAATTTTTAACAGTGTCTGTGGCTTGTGGTATGGTGTCTGATAGAACGTCCGCATTTGGGTTTGAATCCTTGCCCATCGCATCAGGATTTTTCGTCATTTTTCGTGGCACCATAACTTCTAAGAAGATAGAGTGAATTTACCCGTTGCAGAGGAAATCCGTGAGTCTTTCAAACAGATAAAACTTGATAATCATAGAAGGTAAAAATGAATTTGAAATCGAAGTGCTTTTATTCAAAACAGATTCATCGATTTTTGCATAGCTTCGCTGATGGAAAATTTATTAATGTTGATGGGAAAGTTTAGCTGGTGATCCGCAATCTGCATTTGAATCATTATCTTAACTAGTCACAAATTCCATCAATACTTAGACGGTTTGCGTTCGATAGATTTATATGTGACAAAGTGGGAGCCTCCCGAATCTCGAATCCGCAAAAAGATTAATCTTTGAATAATCATTTGTAAAACTGTAATTAATCATGTTTAATATGGTGCATTAACTTCAAGTGTTTCGGGATTTCGAACTTTGGGGAATTTTAATGTATCTCGAGAGGAGCTTCTCAAAACCCAAAATACAAAGTGATTAATTATCGAGTAATTGGTTTTAAGTATTAATTAATCACATTTAATTTTAATCATTTCAGACATTCAGACTTTGGAGATTTTAGGATACGATACAGGGTAAACGTTCGAACTGCGAAGTCATTAATTATCTCTTGATCATGATTAACTTAATTAATTATCGTTTAATAGTTCGACATTTTGGTATTTCGGTGATTCGTGAATTCTTTCTTTGTTAAATTCCCGAAGGATCATCTCCCGCAGTGACGTGTTGAAGATGATGTCATTCTAGATGATGTGTCAAGAAAAGGGAGATGCCACATGTTACTTAGGGAAGACTCAAAATGTACAGGTGTCTTACGACTTTTTTTTTTAAATGGTTTAGGGAAATTTGAGAGTAGCTAACCTTTGGGTTTCAGAGTTTTTATCATTAAGACTTATCAAAACGCCCGAAGCACGAAGCTCCGAAGGGACCTTTAGTGATTTGCCTATTTTTAAAATTCATGCGGCTCCAAAACTCCAGGGGTTATTAGGATCGTTCGATCAAAAGGGAAAACATATCAATGATGGATATTGTCCTCGCCTTATTTCTATTTAACCAATAGTGAAGTTGATTTAAAATTCAAAAGTCATTTTCTAAGTTAGTGTTTTCTTTGGGAAAATTATATTTTTATGAGGTGAAAAGTATAAGGTTCAAAATTTTAGAATTGTATGTGTTCCAACAAAGGTAATTCATAAATCGTAGATCCTAGATCATGGAGGTGATGACATTGCTTGGAGAAACATACTGCCTGAAAATCATTCAGAGAATTATTGACTGCTGCTTGAAATCCATTCAGACATTTAAGTTGAGAAAACTGTTGATTTTTCCATCAAAGCTTTGAAAACCATGGAGCTTGATCTTATTATGTGGATCATGTTGTGTTATTTAGAGTATTATAGAGTCCCCAAGATTTTGGAAACTATCCACTATCAGAGGTGTGGGACAATGTTCGGTGTAGAATCTACCTAGAAATAAACAACAAAATTAAACCCACCTATTAATTAATCTCTACTATGCATAAATACAATACCAAGTCGAGAGAGACAATTTCTTCATATTCCAAATTTAGAGTTACACCATCCTTTTTGGACAATATCCAATGGAATTTGTTTTGTTTGGAAACTAAGGCTACCATTCCCCAAAGTATATAAGATGTCTTTCAGATTGTTGACTAAGAACATAGGCCATACACAATTGTTGGGTGAGTTCTCTACATGGTAAAAATGTGGTGGTCTCTTCCATTGGATTGTTCATCCCTTCTTTAATAATATTTAATTTGTTTCTCAATGTTAAAAGATTCATGTGTTTGTTGCTAGAGTATCGATGATCATTGTATGCCTCAATTTAGAGAACATAAATGTTTTCACCTTCTTGCCTTGTTTCCCAATTCAAAAGTTGAGTGTTGGATTGGTAAGTTGTAAAGTGCAGAGTCTATTTACTTTGTTGAAAAGAAAAAATAGAGTGGGATACTCCATTGTTGAGTATTGTCTCGACACAATAAGGCAATAACACATCACAAATATAAAACTCAAAGACCAGACTGCCAATTTATTGCTAAGTGGTTTCATGTGCAAGTTAGCCCAGGGATAAATACCTCTATACAAGACTAGGAATGTAGAGAGATAGTGTTTAAGAATAAGTTTTTTCATAGTATCTATGTTGGTTAAGCGAGTGGGATATGAGTCCCTTGTTTATGGATCATAAGTATCAGAGCAATTTCATCCTTGACCATGACATGACTACCACAAATTTGAATAGAGCATTGCAGACCTCAGTGTGGGTAAAGCAAGTAGAGAGAGGTTGGAAGATTTAAGGGCCACCAATGCTTAGTGTCAAGAAGATAACAACCGGTTGAAAGAAAAAATATAGATGTATGAATATGGGATGGCAGAGATAGAGAAGAAACTTGAGACATCTGCTAAAATTTTGTCATTATTAAAGAAGAAATTTGATGAATGCCAAGAATCCCTCACCGCGGTCATGGAATATTAGGACAAGAATATAGTCCATATTTTACACATGGGAGAGAAGGTCATTCACTTGGATAGCTGGAAGATAGGATCACTCAGATGATGTCACAACTATAATAAGAGTTACTAGAGAAGGATGAGTCCTTGGCAATTCTCTAAGAAACTATCCAAGAGAACCAAGAAGCAAGGCCACTTTCCATTGCCACTACTTAATCCAACACCATGACCAAGACAACTCTGGTAATTTCACCTTCCATAGAAATTTCTCAAGAACAACTTGGTGAATTTGAAAATCATACTAGAGGCATTGGTTTCAAACTCTCAAAGAAGATGGGATATGATGGACAAGGGCTATGAAAGAAAAAAAATGCATCCTAAGACCCATTGTAGTTACTTTATGGGTCAATCATGAAGGCCTAGGTTCTAATGACAGAAGTGAAAATCCCATGACCATGAAGACCACTTTTGTGAAAGTGAAAGACATGTCATAGTTGGCCTACTCATGAAAAGAAATAGAATTAGTATATGAAGGTGGAAACTCATGACCACCTCAAACTTCTTGTGGAAGATTGGATAAGGGAAATGATGAGAACAACTCTAAGAGTCAACTTGCACCATCACTTATAAGAAGTGGTGAGCTAATCAAATAGGGTAATAATAAGAATAAGACCAATATATATAGCTCAAAAAATATTTCCCTTGTTTGACATCATTTCAATATGAAAGGAAACAACACTATAAATTGTTTTTATTCAGAGGATTTCTCATTTTTCAAGAAGAAAATCCATATTGAGGCATCTTGTTGGGAGAAGCAAGCCACATGCAACATACCTGAATGTTTCAGAGGAAGAAGGAAAATAATTCTTCCCCAATCCAACAAAAAACTTAGAGGTACATGGGGAATAAAAGAATGCCAATCAATCCATACAACAATGCCAAAAACGTTTTCCACCACTGCAATTTGAGTGGCCATTGGGAAGCAAAGTGTTGGTGACTTTATCCAAAGCTTCACCATAGAAACCACATAGCCAAGAGACGAGTGTGGAAAGTGAAGATTCAATAGGATGAATATTTTCATGCATATCCAGTCCAAGGAGAATAATCTATACAAGGATCTATAGTAGCACAAGAGGTGAGTGACACCAACAAGACAAACAACAGGTTGATGCCAAGGGAAGTTGCAACCCAATTGTTGGTTTCAGTACTGCATCCAAAGAACTGATCCTTGAAGATGTGTGGAAGATAGTTTCATGGAGGTTAATGAACTTGGGAGAGTTATTGAGAACTCCATGACATGCTTGTGAGCATGTGAAGGCACTAGAAATATGTTTCCATGTCGACAAGAAACTAATCCTAGAAGAGAACTCAAAACATACTTCCATTGTGGGATCTTTATGTGATGGCATATCATGCTTGGGTCACACTAAACACAGAATAGCATTCGAATTAGCTTCACTAATTGCCAATATGGACCCTCTCCAAGTTAGAGAGAGATGGTAACAAGCGATCCAACCACCAAATCTAGAGCCAAATCCAAAGTTAGAGATGTAGCCAAGATCCAAAGTCAAAGCCATGTTCCAAAGAAGCAAACATAAGTACATTGATACAGATTGGTTTCCTTCAAGATTTTGGAGATAAACAATCCTCTCAATGGGGAGGTGTGATCTGAAATGGATTTGAACTAAAGAATGGTTGTAATACTTAGTACCTGCAAGTGAATTCGACAGTTAATGAAGGTTTGTAAAATATGTGAAATGTTGATTAAGGTTGGTTGTCATTGATGTCAGCCCTTGAAGAAAGCCCCGTAGCACAAAGGTTGGGTAATGAACCCAATATTGTTTGATGTAAAGATGACTCGTTATTGTATTATAATGGTTGATAATAAGTAGAAATGGATGAACTCCAAATTGGTCCCCTTATGGTGAAATCCCTCATGGGAAGATGCTTTGCGGATTGAGTTATCCTAGAAGTATGGTTAGAGAACCCATGATTATTTGTGGAATAATGAGATGAACGCCCATGAATTTTTCAGTGAAACTATCCTATATGGATAGTTCTTTTCATACCATTTCTGGTGGTATGTGGAACATCACATAACTCCTCACGGTTTGAGAGTTAAGGCCTTATGAAGTTGGAGGACCCTCATATGTCATCTAGAAGCCCCAAAAGGTCAAAGTAGTCAAAGTGGTTTAAGAGATTTTAAAAGGTAAATAATAAAGTGA
>JZKD02S1743153.1:160780-186978 GCA_000966675.3 Picea glauca
GTAAGAAACTTGCCAAAAATCATAAAACCCTCAAATACTATGTGTAGACATTGTCAACTAGGGAAGCAAACTAGAATAATATTCAAGGCAAAAGAATACACAATCTCTACAACTTTAGAGCTTGTTCACACTGACCTATGTGGACCTACGAGAACCAAGAGTTTGCAAGGAGAGTCTTACTTTATGTTGTTCATTGATGACTTTACTAGAATGGTTGGATATGTTTTCTCAAAGAAAAATTCAAAGCCTTTAAAACCCTTGTTGAAAATGAAAAGGAGACAAAAATCAAATGTCTTAGATCAGACAATGGTGGTGAATTTGCCTCAAAAGAGTTTGATGTATTCTGTGAAACTCATGGTATAAAAATACAATTCTCTGTTGCTAGAACACCTCAACAAAACGGGATTGCTGAGAGAAAGAATAAAACAATTCAGGAGGCTACTAGGACTATGCTCAATGAAGCAAAATTGTCACATGGATATTGGGGGGAAGATGTAAGTACAACAATATACATATTGAACAAAGGTCAGCTCAGAGTTAATAGTGATAAGACCCCTTATGAACTATGGTTTGGAAGATCTCCATCAGTAAAATAATTCAAGGTCTTTGGAAGTAAATGCTATATCAAAAGACTAGATGAGAGTCATGGAAAATTTGATGTCAGATCTGATGAAGGTATTTTTCTTGGATATGCTTCAAACAAAAAGGCATACAAATTCTACAATCTTAGATCACATAAGATTTTTGAGAGTGAAGATGTCAAGGTGGATGACCTAAAAATGATAAGAATAAAAAATCAAGAGACCATACCTAAGAATGAAGATGAAGATGATGATGAGACATTCGACACTCAACTAGAAGAAGTAGAAGAGAATGAAAAATAAAGGGAAGAATATGATATGGATACTAGTGAAAGTGAAGAAGATATTCAATATGGAGAGATAAGAGAATAATTCCCAAGAAGAGATATAGAGACACCATCAAGAATTACTCAAAAGAATCATCCTGAAGAACTGATTATTGGAGATATAAATGATGGAGTGCACACAAGAAGACAACTACTATCAAATAGAAATAGCATTGTTGTCACATGTTGATCCTAGCTCAATCAAAGAGGCATGTAAAGATGAGAATTGGATCAAAGCTATGAATGAAGAATTGGACCAAATTGAAAAAAATCAAACTTGGGATCTAGTTCCAAGACCAAAAAACAAAAATGTCATTGGAACTAAATGGGTATATAAAAATAAAATGAATGAAGATGGGCAAGTAATCAGGAACAAAGCCAGATTAGTATGTAAAGGATATGCTCAGGTTGAAGGAGTAGACTATGAAGAAACATTTTCACCTGTGTCCAGATTAGAGGAAATTAGGATGTTCTTAGCTTTCTCCAGCTATAGAAAATTTAGAAGTGTACCAAATGGATGTCAAGTCAGCATTTCTCAATGGAAATTTAGAAGAGGAATTATATATTGAGAAACCAGAAGGGTTCCAATTAACCAACAAAGGGGACTATGTATGTAAACTGAATAAATAACTCTATGGGCTAAAACAAACATCTAGAGCATGGTATGGAAGGATAGATTCTTTCTTACAAAAACAGGGCCTAAAAAGGGGATCAATGGACAACAATATTTATTGTAAAATTGATGGTAATAACATGATCATTGTGGAAGTGTATGTTGATGATATTATATTTGGTAGTGATGATGTAAAAATGAGTAAGGACTTTGCTAGGATGATGTAGCAAGAATTTGAAATGTCTTTGCTTGGGGAACTAAATTTCTTCCTTGGATTACAAATAATACAATCCAAAAGGGGAGTCTTTATTCTTCAGTCTAAGTATATTAAAGATATGCTTAAAAGATTTCAGTTGGAAGATTGCAAACATGTTAGTACACCTATGACAATTGCATGCAAATTAAGAAAGGATGATGAGTCCAAAACTGTAGATCCAAAACACTATAGATCAATGATTGGTAGTTTTCTCTATGTAACAACTTCCAGAACAGATGTCAAGCAAGATGTTGGGATGGTGGCTAGATTCCAAGCAGAATCAAAGGAAGGCCATGTTCAAGCTGTAAAAGAATCTTTAGATATTTGAAAGGAACCATATATCTTGGTTTATGGTACCCTAGCAATGACTCATTCACATTAAAACCCTATTCAGATGATGATTGGGAAGGAAGTATAGATGACAAAAAAAGTATGAGTGGAGGAGAATCACTGGTTGCTTGGATAAGAAAGAAACAATCCTCAATTTCTCTATCTAGCACTGAAGATGAGTATATTGCAGTAGCAGAATGTTGCACACAAGTGGAATGGATGAAACAAACTCCATAAGACATCAAAATAGTGTTTGAAGAACCCACTACTATCCACTGTGATAATACACATGTGATAAGTCTCTCTAATAACCCTTCCCAACACTCAAAATCGAAACACATTCCCATAAAGTATCACTATCTAAGAGATCAGACTGAAAACAAAAATATTAAATTGGAATATGTTCCAACACAAGAACAAGTGGCATATATTTTTTCAAAACCCTTAAGCAGAGATGCATTTGAATACCTCAGGCAAAAATTGGGAGTAATCCTTCTTCCTACCTAAATATCTCAAGAAAATAATTCATCAGTTGGAACTTATTTAGGGGGAGATAGAAATAAACGTCAGAAGGAGTCATTCAGTTATGACAGGAAACGTGTGATTGCAGGAGGCGTTACCAATGGTGAAAGAAATATTTATACAGATAGATCATCATAGAAGAAACCCTTTGCCATTGATGCCAAAGGGGGAGAGTAAATTCAGAGGAAATAAACATCACCGCAGGGAGAGATTGTGTATAAAGTTCGTGTGTTTCCCTCAATGACAAAAGGGGAGATTGTTGGACAAATTGTCATTCAAGTGATTTCATTGATGTCAACAGTCATAGTAAGCAGAGCAAGGATGTAAATCTCAGGAAGAAAAATAATTGACAGAAGAATATCACCTTAAAGATAAAGAAATTCGTCACTATTGTTGATCACGATACGATTGAAAATCCGATGATAAAAGCTCAAGAGGGTTATAAAATTAGTAGGTATGGGATGAATGAAACCCATATCAAATAGTGACCATTGATGCAAAATCACCCAATCAATGACAGGGTGAATTGCATGGAGCGAGAAAGAAAAATTAAACCACTTGCTAGTTACAATACCGCAATCCATCTAGATCATCAGATCAAACAAATTCAACGATCTATGATTGAGGTTGATCCAACTAACGACCAGTTTAAGTCATATTAAATCATGACCGTCGGATGCACAATCACAAAATATATGACAGTGATAGATTGCAGAGATTGAAAGGAAAATTAAATCACTCGTAAATTGTAGTTCCGCAATCATCGTCGACCATTGATCTTCTTTGATTATCTCAACAACTGTCAGATCATCTCAATGTGGAAGGATAGGATAAGCGGGGATAAAAGGTTGATATTTGGATTAGCTGAATACCCATCATCCGTCGGATTAAATCCGATACTCGTCATCCATTAGATCGTGTTAAAGTGGAAGGACATGATAAAGGTACAAGAGCTGCATTACAAAATAGATCGAACCGTTAGTCTAAAGAACTTGATCAATGAACAAAATTCACTTCAGGTATAAAGAAGCGAGGAACTTACGCCCCGTCAGTTTGAGATTTGAAATACTCGGAGCCTGGAAATTTGAAGTGAATAAGGACCGTCGGATTTAGAGGACATACGAGGACCATTGGATCATAACTGTTAGTCACCAGACTACATCAACAAGGACACGTGGCACAGTCAAAGAGCGATAAGTGTCAAGATGAATCGACATTTTGGTACATGAAAATCACGAATCAGAGTGACACGTGGAAGCTACTCGGCTCTTGACATGTCAGCAAGTTACGTAAGAAAATTATGTGACTTCAGGAGTTTCGCTTCGAGAGATATACCATTAGTACTTGCCCCAAGTCCTGAAATCCCAAATGTCGGAGTCCTGAAGTGGACACAAGACGTCCAATCTAGAAAATACTTCATGAGCATCTTCGATCGTCGATCTACTTAGTGGAAGGATAGTGTAAGTGGAAACATTAATCGACAGTAAGTGGTCTCCATCGTTGATGACTAACACAACAGGTGATCACTCCGGAGGAAAATGGAGCAACGTTTATTTGAAATCTCTGAAGTCCCAAACGTCAAAATTCTGAAAGGGACACACGTCAGTAGTTTGACAGCTTCGAGATATTTGACATGATGGAAGTCACGAAAACCCGAAGGGAAAAGTGATGAAATTACAACAACCATCCATCTCAACACATGATTAAGTCATAGCCATCAGATTTAGCAGTGAAATAATGAGAGTAAGGTCTAAAGCAGACCATTGATCTGCCTCCGTGAAATAAACGTGAACCGTTCGATTGTTTTGGTGATATCGTAATCAAGAGTTTTTAAATATTGGAAGTCATGAAGACCCGAAGGTCAAAATGACGAAATTTCGTTAGCCGTTCATATTATCAAAAGATCGAATCGTAATCATTGATTTAATAAAGTGCTCAAGAACTTGTTTTGATTAACATCTGGTTACCGCCGATGGTCATATGATATAAGAGTTTTAAAATGAAACTTTTATATGTCGCTATATTTGGTAAGAACATGGTTCTCTAATGATCGGTCATATGAAATGGCTTGAAGGAAGCACCTCCGTAGAAATTGGTTCCTATGAAAATAACAAAGATTCAGGATCGAGTATAAAGGATTAAATTGATCCATGACTGTGATCAATTTATGAAAAACCTTTATGGTAAAATAAATAAATAGTAATTAAGACTAATTAATCGAAGAGGTGCGATGGTCGAAATGAAGGGACACAGTTGTGTCACACTCACACCATTTGAAGAGTATATAATCATGGAAGAGTGTTGAGAATAAAGGGTCTCTGCATTTCAGAATAGAAGATAAAAAACTGAAGCAGATTCCAAGAAGAAAAGATAATATCTATGTATTAAGGGTGGTTGGGTCATGCAAGGATAGGTTGGTGCCTACAGAGGGAGTCGTTTAGTCAGTTGTAGTTGACTAAACAGGGAGTCGTAGCCTCCTACCAGTTGGTTTTGGTAAACTAGGGTGTGGGTGCATCCTGATCAGTCAGTGTTGATTAAAAAGGAAGTACATCTTCCTTCTATGTAACATGTAAAACAATTTTGCAGTTAATAGAAAAGAGTTTGTGGTTTTCCCTATTGGGTTCCACGATAAAATACCGTGTTAAAATTTTGTCTAATAAATGAAAAATTGATATAATTGTTGTGTCATTGATTCACCCCCCCCTCTTAGTGACAGGATCTGATCCTTCAACCCCTCTTCAGGATCTGTTGGTTCTTCTGTTTGAATCGCTGCGATAGCGACAATAGCAGTGGGGTTTGCGTCAATGATCTATCTTATATCAGTATCTTTTGAATAAGATTTTGAATCAGAGTTCAACTCCTTTTATTTGACCTCGGAAACCAATGACTATTTTGAGAGACATTCATTGATGTTGTGCCAGGGTCTTTGGTGGAAATCACACCATTTTCTAGTGTCTTTCTTCATCTTTCTGTGACCCTTCTTTTCCTGTTGATTGGACTGGTTTTCAGGAGACGTATTGTTAGGGCCATATTTATCATACTTTGGTTGTTGAGGATTTTTAGACCTGAAATCTCGTTTGTTCTGGTGCTTAAATTTCTTCTCGATTTTAAAAGCATATTGATAAGTAGCACCGAGTGATGAGATGTCCATAAAATCCATTTCAGTTTGGATGTATCTGTGTAGAGCCCCACGGTATTTCAGAACCAAATGTTGTTGAGAGTCTTCGATACCCAACTTGGTGCACAAGGTATGGAAGGTATTGGTAAACTCTATACCCAACTTGGTGCACAAGGTATGGAAGGTATTGGTAAACTCTGGAACTTCTTGGCCCCTCTCTTTCCGCAGTGTGGTCCATCTCATGTACTGGTCCTCATAGTTGCCAACATGGTAATACTGTTCCTTTATCGCATCCACAAAAAATTCCCAGGTGGGCTCCGCCCCATATATTCCATACTCCTCTGTGGAACGTTTCTCCCAGTAAGTTTCCAACCAATGTTTAACATGGGGGAGAGCCTTAAGGAGTGAGAAGGTGATCTTTTCCATGTCAGAGAAATAACCTTCTAGCAGATTTAACCATTTTTCTAGGGCATCCACATCTATCTGTCCTTCAAATATGGGAATATCAAAATTAACTTGTACCTTGAAAGGAGAGGTACTTCCAAAGTGGTCACTTTATGAAGATGTGCCTATTTTTATTGGTAGGCATTGAAGGATGTGGGAAAAATTCTCCATCATTTCATCCCTCTGTCGCGTGAGAGCTTGCTCAAGCAACATATTAATAGAATCGTCTACTCTATTTTTTTTTCTTTTCTTCCGCCATGGAGGGTTTATTGGATGTGCAAGAGTGATTTTCTTCAAGAGAGACATGCTCGAGACCCAACTTGCTATACTTGGACCTCGTCCGGGACATGCACTGAGAAACGATCAAGAGCAGCCTGCTTTGATACCACTAATCCAGATTATTTTCGTCACAAAATGAGAGCGGGGATATAATAAAGCAATTTCTAGAGATATCTTGGATATCCAATAATATAAAAGAAATGTATCAGAGATGCAACCATAAACATAGATATATAGCAATACACAATTTTCTATTAATGAGTGAAAATGTACAAAGAATGTAAAAATACAGAGTGAAAGACTCGTTCAAATGATGGCATCTTATCTATGAGAAGAGATGTGTCATCTACTTGCATTCGCAAGAAGATGATTTTACAATGAGGCTCCAAAGGCATTTTTTATCATAAATAAAATTCAAAACCCTAATGCCGGAAGATGAAAAGCCAACAGTTTTGTGGACCCCGTTTTGGGTATAGTGTATCAACTTCTCGGGAGTGTAACTTTGGCATATGATCTCCATTGGGGGCGAACAATAGCTCGTTGGAAAGGTATCGTCAAGGAGATTCATGTTGGGGGATTAATCAAAGCCTTTGTCCATCATTGAGAATATTGATCTTGAAAAACCTTCATTTAGGTGCTCAAAATGGCCTTGAAAGTTTAGGAACCGAAAAACTGCTAAAAATAGTAAGTTGCCAGAAAATTGTTTTGAGTCAGTTGGAATAGGTGGGTGGCCATTGATATCCACTTGGATCATTGGTGCCTTCATTTCAAGAATTGGTCTCTCAATTGGCCATTTTCTTGGTGACACATATATTTTGGGCATCAATTTACCTCCCTATGCAAGCCGTGGTAGTTTCCCAAAGCTATGCATACTCAATGCTTGGGTTTCTTACTGCTTGGTGGTGCATAGAATTCTCCATAACTTTAATAAACTCAGCTCCAATTGGAAATTTAGATAGAGAATCAATTGGAATTATTACATTGTCTTTCTTATTTTGGTGATGGCTATGTAATTTAAGTCGCAAAGAGGTGAAGAGTGTAGATTAAGATAATTAATGAATGAAAGTTTTTTGCACATATTCCGTTCTTATTAATTGTCGATATTGCTCCAATTAAATTACATCAAATTATTAGTGCAAGTGAATTAATGTAGTGAAGTTACCTATCTAGCAAAGTGATACTAAAATCTTGTAGGTGGAGATTGAAGGTGTATTATTGAATCATGGAGCCCAGAGATGCATTTTTAAATCATGGAGTGTGTGGAGATACTTGAGAAATCATAGTCCTAGAGAATGGAGGTATATTCATATTCATAGCATGGAGGTGAAGAGATTGCTTAGAGAACCCTACTGCCTGAAAATCACTGAGAGAATTGTTGCTTCTTGCTTGAAATCCATTCAGACATTTGAGTTGATAAAATTGTTGATTCTTACATCAAAGCTGAGAAAATTGTGAATCTCGAGCTTACTATGTGGATCATGTTGTGTTATTTCAAGTCTTAGAGATGCCCCAGGCTTTTGGAAACCATATTCTATCATAGGGGTGGGGCAGTGTTGGGTTTATAAGATACCCAAAAATAAACAACATCATAAAACTCATTTGTTAATTTATCTATGTTCTACATAACTGCAATACCATGTAGGGGCAAACTATTTCTTCAGATTCCAACATTACAGTTAGACCATTATTTTTGGACAATATCCAACAAAATTTATTCTATTTGGAAACTGTTGGAGCAAGCTATTTTGGTGTACAATGCAACAAACGAGGTAGACAACTAAGGAATGGAAGCAGCGCATGCCAGGAAAGAAGGGAAAGAAGTACTGTAGAAGGCAAGGAAAGCAATGCATCAGGAATTAAGGAGAAGAAGCATAGAGTCAAAGCAAGGAATGAAGACCGACCACACGAAGGAAGTTGTTATGTGGAAAAGCCTAATCCACTTGGGTTAGGGTTTTGGGTTATGATGTAAGCATTTTTACCCACCTTTTGTAATATAAATAGATGATATATGGGGTAGATAGAGGGATCACTTATGTATGTTGAGAAGCCCTTTTGAGAACCTTTTTGAGTTTGAGTCATAGTCATTATTTTTTGTTCAAGAGCTGTGGAGCTCAGATGGAGTTAGTTTTTGAGAGTTATGGATTGTAATTGAGGGTGAAGTCGCAAGATATGGAGCTTGGTGCAACATTGGTCAGCCTCACGGAGTATCACAAACCTATGATGTAATGCGCGCAACGCCGTATTTTGATTAAGAATAATAAGAAGCAAAAGATCTTTGTGGACGTAGCCTTGGGGGGGGGGTGAGCCATGGTAAAACATGGTGTCTATGTGTGTGTTTACCTTATGTGTTTATTTTATATGAGTTATGATGAATGAATTTGTTTACAGTGCACACTAGATTAGACATGTTGATTATGCAAAATGAATTTTAAGGGTTAAATGAATGGTAAATATGAATGATGGTATGGTAGAATGAATGTCAAAGTAGAAGAAGTATAAGTATGCCTAATATTCCCATGAGTTCCATCCCTTCCATGATTGCATACACTTGGGTCATGAAATCACCCATAAGCCATCTCGAGTGAGACTGCATTGTGGACTCTATGCACAATGTTTCCTTCTGTTTTACCAGAGGGACCAATGGTTTCTAGGGTTTTGTTGGAGAACTAAGGTAGAACTTGGATCAGCCCATACATCTAAAAAATGGTTATGTTTCCGGTTGAAACTATGTTATCACCATAACAATTTCTATGTGAAATCGAGTTTTCAAGACTTAGCAAGGTGCTAAACCGATGTGGAGGCATGAAAAACTAGAGGATAGGGCCAAGTATGTAGGGAGGATCCTATATATAGTGGGCACTAAGTTGATGGGACATGATAGGCTACAGATTGCAATTGTGCCAGATCAACGGTCGGGGATCGTTTCGGGGGGAGGAGTTGCGCGAAAGATAATTACCGAAAAGGAAACCACGGTTTTGGGTCGGGACCACGTGGTGCCATGGGTGCATTTTGGGGTGAGAAGTGGGCTGGCCCAATCCACTTCCTAGCACCCCCGAAATTGGGAATGTGTATAAAAGGAGGAGCTTGTCATTTATTTTATCATTTTTCAAATACTTGAACATTGAAAGTTGGCACGACCACTCCATTCAAACTAAAGCTCAATAGTGTGCCAAGCTCACGCCTTTTTCGCTCATTTACAAGTATTTTTTATCACCACCATGGAAAATATCATAATGTCAGTGGAAAAGAAAAACCCCATGTCGAATGAAGAAGCCCTAATTGACTGAGATTCAAATGTGTTCAACACTGAAATCACCATTTCGTCCATCTTCGTGTCCAGAGCTAATATGTCCGATAATGTAGGGAAACATATACCCTTCCTTGAAGCAGTCCAGGATACTGTAGTCCCTTACACTGTCGAGGTCACGTTCCCTTTTCTCGAGTTCGTAGGTTGGTGCACAGAGCAGTATTCAAAGGAAGAGAAAGTCATCTTCAATAAACAAGGGTCCGAGGTCCTATGTAGGGTAGAGAGTCTGTCAATTTGAGGTGCCCTTGGCATACCAAAGTCTTTCTCCATAGTGTCTGAACCGTTTGAGGAAGAAAAGATAATAATGGTTTATAGAGAGTGTCCATCAGAAGTCAAATATCTATTTTTATAGACAATTGTCAAACCAGAGCATCTTTCAGAAGGTATGTCTTTGCCAATGAGTGTGAGTATCATGGTTATTGAATTCCAATGGGTCTGTTCTCTGCTAAGTCAAATTTTAGGACTAGATAATGATAAGCATGTGGTCGAGGTCATGTTGGGTTTCCTGTTGGATTTCTTCTAGTCAGAGTCTAGTCCTTCGGCCAATATTAGTTTCGATAAATTCATCGCTGATGATATCCACAAACAACTAGTAAATTTTTGATCATTAAGACATTTCAAATATTACACATACTTGCTGAATATTTTCCTCAAAACAAACAATAGAGAGTTTCTTGAAGTGGAATAGATATCAACTGAATGTAAGAGAATCACATTGCTCATTTTCATCAACAAAGTCATGTTCAGGTTTTACAACCTGATTTTCAACACCAACCTACCAAGAGTCCTAGATGACATGAGGAACTATTTACAACCAAATCCAGAAAATAGGGTCGGGGACTGGGTATTGTTCATGCATTCAACAATGGTATGGTTTTATGGTTGTCATGAATCCCCCTACCTTCTGCCTATTTTTCTGACACCCAGAGTCTTTTCCGTTGAATTCATCAGATAAAGAATCAAATAAGAGACAAATCATTTCCTAAAAATGCACAAAGCCTCCAACCTCAAATTCCCTTTCATCATTGGACCCTTCATTTGGATTTGCACAACTACATGGAAAAATATATGATCCACATTAGATCATATCCAAGAGAATATTGATGAAAAAATATGCCCATTATGAACATGAACATGTTGAGGGTTTTGAAAAATTTGCAAATCTAGAAGTCTGTGCTAATATGGAAGCAATTCTGCAACTGTCTCAAACACAACGAGTGGAGTCAACCCTGCAACAAGCTCAAACAAGGAAAACTCCTTAGAAGTTGATAGTTAAAGTCCCTAAAGTAAATATTTACAAAAAGAGAAGCAGTTCAGAGGCCCTGGGCACCAGTGACCAGCAGAATGCCCCTAAGAAAATGAAGATCACACAATCCCCACAGATAATGGATCTAGAGGAGGAAGATCCTAAAGAACAATTGAATATGGATATGGTGGAGAGTGGCACCAATACTGTAGAGGTTGAGAAAGGAATCAAGCTCCAAAGTGAAGGCAATTCAAAAGATTTCAATAGCAAAAAACACATCTTTGATAAGACATCTGGAGCATCTTATCAATCTAAAGAATACTTGGAAAAACAATATGATGAGAAAGGAAACTTGGCTATGAGTGAAATAAGGGATTTAGTCCCTGAAGTGGAAAATATTTCTCAGCACAAATCTTCTCTGTTCACAATAAGAGATATAGAGAAGAGAACCTTTAATATAGCAGTTGCAGATGAAGACAAGGTTTATGAGATCAATATAAAGTATGACAACATCAGTGCTCCAGACAAAGTAAAATTCCACAGGAATACTAGCGATATGCTATATTCAGATTAATTGGGTCTAATCTTGAATAATTCAAAGCTTTCAACTTATGCAATGAATTTGGAAGGGAAGTTGAGGCAAGAAAAGGAATTCAATAGAGCTTGGAAAACTTAGGTTAAGAGGCTAGAATCTGAAGGCCCTCAGGGAGTGAAATCATCATTGGATGAAAATGACAAGCTGATTAAAAGCTTGAAGAAGAAACTAAAAATGTCTGCCACAGAGCATCCACAAACAACAGATCTGGTTTCTCTAGAATAGGAAAAAGAAGCATTTCGACAAGAGGCATTGAACTACCAGGCTAGGATATTATAGCTAGAACAAGAAAAGGTGAATTGGATACAAGGACATAAATAATTACTGAACATAGTTGTGGTTGTACCTCCTACCATAGAAGCTAGGCCAAGCACTAAAGGACTTGTCCAAGCTATGTCACAAGTTATCCTGAAGGCAGGAGAAATAAAGGGGTTAAAGGGATACATAGAGAAATTGAAACAGGAAATGAAAACAAAAGATGAAAGGATGGATCAATTTCAAAAGGAGAAACTAGCTTTGCAGGAGAGGATAGACAAGTTGAAAATAAGATTGAGAGGCAAATGACTGTTGCAGGGAGTCAAACACATCATCCGTGATTCTATTTCTTCTGAAGCTTCCAAGTTCAGAGTGTACTTAAACTTCATCAATGACAAATACAACATGGCCATCACAGCCAGAAGCAGGTGCACTGTTGTAAATGATACCTTAGCAAAGAAGCCATTAGAGTGGGCCCAAAATTCCATAAACCTACTAAATTCCATCCCTACTGCACAAATTCAGACCATTGGGGTCAAATATAGAACTACATTGATCATCTGGGCCAGGAGTGTTATTGCCAAGCATAATCTGCTAAAATCAGTCCAAACTAAGGCCACACAGATGGAGCAAAGTGTACAAGAATTCAAGGATCTGTTTGAAGAATTGTTCATTAAGGGCATCCCACCATTTTGGGATGGAAAAGGAAAATTATATGATAAGGAGGACTACAAATCTTGCCTTACTCAGTGCATAATGGATCACTCTAAGTTTGAAAACCTGGAGGAAAAATTGAAAGGAGAAAACCTAGTTGAGCATTTGAGTACAGATTTTGAGATTTTGAATCAGTTCAAAACAATGAATATTGGACTACCAGTCATGACATATGATTCTTGCATTGACCTGAAGATCTAATCAAAGAAATGATGGACTATGATATCCCTTCTGACTTGTAATGGAAGGAGATAGTGCAGCTGGGTAAAACAAAGTGCAGTTTTCCAAGATCGAGTAGATAATGTCCAGGTGTCACCGAATAGGACAGATCAAAAAGAAGACCAGGGCAGAACAAGTGGCAAAATAAGAAGCTGAAGAATATGAGGAATCAACAGTTGGATCATGAAACGTTTTCATGATTAATCATTATAATCGGTTCCCATACCGAAATTGACATTTGTAGTTATTGTAATCAATTTTAGAAGCTGAAACGTTTCAGTTCAGCTATTGTAATCAATTTCTAACTCAAGGAACTCAAATTGTATAAATATTAGAAGTTCCAAATGTATTAATGTTGGCATAAGTGTAAGGGCACCCTTTTAGTTGTTCGAAACTCAATTGTAATTTTCTGGAGCTAAATTGAATACATATGCAGAAGCCTTTGAAGTCTCTATGAAAAGATTCTAATGGTGCTGATATGAGTTTTGTCTTCTCTCCTTGTATGTATTTCCTGTGTTTCTAATTTCATTTACATTGTCTTCTATTTAAATTGGATAGTTTAAAGGCCTATAATTCATCTTGTGATGCTCTTGGCTTAAGCAATTTATACTGTGTTAGGTTCTTCCTAACTAATTCAGAATTCATTTCATTAATGCTCTAATGCAATTATTTGTTTTCTCCTTCTTCTTACACTATGAAAACCACAGTTTATAACTCAGATTCATCACCTCACTTAGCCTTTATCCTCTGGAGATTCCTATTGGCTAGTCAATGTTTTCATTCATTTTCATAATTTTGACTCCATAGCCCTAAGTGTTCCTCCCCTTCCTTGGCAACAAATTTATAAAAACCCACAAAAGCAACAAACCTAGCCATTGATTGACAAATAAACACCAAGTGACACGAGAGAGCCCTCTCTGAGCTAAGCAGGCTAGTACCCAGCCCTAAAGTTGGTTTGTAGGTTACCTCTGGTGTTTTTTTATCATCCGCACAAATTTATAGAGTACTAACATTTTGGCGCCGTTGTCGGGGATCGAAAGTGAAATCTTCCCTAGGAAAAGAACGACTTAAAGCTTTAGATTTGATTCCTGAGGGTGATAGTGAATCAAACATCTTATTGGATGAGACTAAAGTTACCCTGGCGACTCTATTAGAAAGTGACCAATACCACAAAGTAGTTTGAGCTAGAAATCTTGGCTCCCAAGAGAATTCACACCAGGAGAAAGCCAGACCCAGAAGTAGTGATCCCTGTGTCTGACCCTGAGAAAATTGTACACAAAAGAAAAGAAAAACAAATAATCCCATTTATGTGTTTAGACATATATCTATCCTTTCCCAAAGATGGAGTAACAAGCATTGAAGACCTTGATTTTGATGTGAAACTTGAGCAAACATTGTTCATAAGTAAATCTAGATCTTGTTTGAACAAGGTCATCTTTGATAAGAAATGGTTCGAAGATTTAATTTTATCTACCTCTACCAAACATATTGTCATTCATACTCATAACCAACAACCACTTCAAGTCTTCACAATAGCCATGGCAACCATGTTTTCCCCTCTTGTTCGACCTACTCAGTTACATGATTTGTCCGGGAGAATAATATAAGGATTAAGTTGTATGATGCTGAAGGAAATGTGTCAGCCCAAAAGCATCTAGACTAGTTCAATGATTTTATAGAATTAGAAGAGGTAGACTTTGAGGATGCAAAAATGAGGTTGTTTGCACAAAGTCCTGCAGGAGAAGTCAGAAAGTGGTTCAGAGCTCTCCCAACAGCCAATATCATAAATTTTGAAGCCTTTGAAACCAATTTTCTTGCAAAGTGGGGTGACAATAAGAACCCCCTTCAGTTGTTTACTCAGTATAACAACATGAGAAGGTCACCTAATGAAATGGTGCAGGAGTTTTCAGCCATATTTATAAAGGTCTATAATTTAATTCCTACTGAAGTGAAACCCCCTCCTAGAGCTGCTCAACTTAGATATGTTGATTCCTTTGAAAGTGATTTTGCTTTGTTGTTGAGGGAAAGAAGATCTACTTCATTAGATGATATGATGAATGATGCAATATAATTTGAAGTAAATCTAATATCTTCAGGAAAGATCAAATCTAACTCTGACAGGGACATGAACAAGGTTCAAGATAAGGCACAACCTTCAACCTCACAAACATCAGAAGAAAGGTTTGAAACAATGATGAAAAATATGGAGAAAATGATGGAGAGAATGGCTATAGATAATAAGACTTACACCAGAGAATAGGCTGATGTTCCACCTAGGAATCAGAGAAGACCAACAATCCCACAAATCAGGAAAAGAGATCAGAGGAACCAAGGAGATCAACAAATAAGACCTCCTTTCCAAAATAATTATGTAAATGAGAATTATGATGAAAATTTTGAAGACAACATGCATTGTTGTGATGGTGATGAAACATAGGTATTTTTTATTAAAGAAGAACATGACTAGTTCATGGATGCTAATGAAATATTCATGTAGGAAAATGATGAGAGGTTGTCAGCATAAAGAGAATATTACCAAATAGGGCTGTAAAATGCCATCATGCAATTCCAGAAATAGTATAATATTGGAAACAAAAAGGCGCCTGAAAATCCTCCAAAGAAAATCCTACCAAAGAAACTCAGAATAACATCCCTTCTTCAAGTCAACCTAAAAGAGACTTTGTTGCAAAATATGTTGTGGACAAAGGAAACTAGAAGGAAGAACCCCAGAAGAAAGTACTTGAAACAAGGAAGGAGATGGTCCTCAAAGAGGTAGAGAAAACCTCATCTCTTTTAATTTTGAAAGTGAGATGGCCAAGATTAAAATCTCTGTACCATTCAACGAGTTGATAAAGAACAATGAGTATAGAAATTAGATCATCAAAATTCTCAAGATGGAACAGTCTTCTGACACTTTGAACATACAAGATGATCATCCTGCCATTTTATTTGGCCCACGTGTAGAGGAAAATAGTGATGCTAAAGAGGTCCCCCCTTTCTATGCCAGCCTGAAGATCCATGATATGACTCTACACAATGCTATGTTGGATTCCAGAGCATCCCATAACCTGATGCCCAAGGTGGTCATGGACCAATTAGGCATGGACATCACAAGGCCTTACAAATATATTTTCTCTTTCGATTCCAGGAAGGTGAAGTGCCTAGGCCTAATCAAATATATGATAGCATATTTGTACCAAATTCTAGCAAAGAATATGGTCATGGATATGGTGGTTGCTGATATCCCTCCCAAGTTTGGCATGTTGTTGTCTAGGTCATGGGTTGCAAAGTTAAAAGGAACCCTACAAATGGATATGTCATACGACACTATCCCTGTTTTTGGTCAAGATAGGAGATTGTACAGGGAGGTTCTGCTCAAATACATGGTCAGTAATAAATCCCAGCCGAATAACCATCCCATCTACTCTGTGGAGACTAAGTTGGTTTCTTCCATTTTCTTCAATGATTTGTGTTTTGAAGAAAAAGGGCCAGAGATTGATATGGTTGTCAAAGACAAATATGATCAGCATATTGAGAAAATTTTAGAACAACAGGACACTGCAGAAAATGAGATGTGGAGCATGAGCTTCGATGGAGCTATCAACAGAGAAGGAGTAGGAGCTGTTGTGTGGATTAACCCCCCCAGGTTGGCTACCAAGCTATTGTTAGAAAAACAAGACCGTGGAGCAATAAAATAAAACAAATGCGGAAACAAAACATAGAAGATACACAATACAATAGAGACACATATTTACGTGGTTCACCCAGTGTGGGCTACATCCACCAGAGAAATTGCCAGGTCCTTCCTTTATTATTATCCAGCATATGAAGGGATACAACCTACAACAAACCCATTGTAACTTCCTCTTCTTTCTCTCACAGTCTCCTATCTCAGAATACAATATTCACCATCAACCATAGCCGCAATACATTTCCCTCGTAAAAGAGGGTTTCCTTCTAGGGCAAAAAACCCTAACATAATCTCTACTGTTAGATCTACGACTTTATAATGAACGGTCCAGATTTACAATGAAATTACAATATACATTTACAAGGCAATTTTTCCTTCGGGGGATTTTCTCCCGAACCCCCATTAGGGGCTTGCTTTCCCCCATCCAGGAGGATAGCCCCCCCAGACCCCTTAGAGGGGGTACCCCCCCTTTGCACTCCCCCGCGTGGAAGAGTGTACATACTTTTGGGGTGTAAATAATTCATGGGGTATAAACATGGCTGAAAGTAAAAGACCTCTGAATCAGGAAGATAATCAGGCTCCACAACCAACAATCTCCCACTTGGAGACTGATCTCAACAACTCTACCGCTGCTGTATATGTTGGACTCTGAACCTTCTTGGACCTGGCAAATTTCTCATCTTCATCTTCATTCTTGAAGACCAACTGAAACTGAGCAAGAACTCAGTTTCTCCCTGGTTACTCCCTTTGTTAACATGTCTGTAGGATTCTGGCTAGTGTGTATCTTTTCCAACTTCAAATGTCCATCTTTCAAGGTGGATCGTATGAAGTGGTACCTCAACTGTATATGTCTTCGAATGGAAGGCTGAGTTCTTTGCAAGGTGAATGGCACTCTGAATGTCACAGTACAACTTGTTGTTCTCCTGCTTCTTTCCCAATTCCTCCATAAACCTCTGTAAGCAAATCATCTCTTTACTAGCCTCTGTAGCAGCAACATACTCTGCCTCTGTTGTTGAAAGTGCAACAACCTTTTGCAATTTCGAAATCCAGCTTGAAAATTTAAATATTGAAGAAGAATATTGTGATGAAGAGGTAGATGCAGTTGCATTCACAAAAGATGGTTACTTCTAAAATCATATTTCTGATAGATTTATAGTGCAGCTGAAGAGTACATCATTCCCAAAGGCCTAGTCCCATTGGAGAAACTCTTTGATAAAAATGATGTGGCCAGGAGTCCAAAAATTACTGTAAATGAGGGAGATGTTGAAGATTGCAACATTGGGACTCTGGAAGATCCAAAGATCATTAAGTTGTCCAAAACACTCATCCCAGAGGTAAAGCAAAGATATATCAATTTAATGAAAGAATTCCATGATGTTTTTTCCTGGAGCTATGAAGATCTGAAAGTTTATGATACTAACGTGATTCAACATTTGATTCCAATCAAAGAAGATCATAAAAATTTCAAACAGAAATTGAGAAGAATCAATCCTTCGTTGCTGTCCTTTATCAAGAAGGAAATAAATAAGTTGTTTGAAGCCAATATCATAGTGTCTCTGAGGTTTTCTAAATGGGTGTTGAATCTGGTGCTTGTCATAAAGAAGAGTGGAGAAATCAGGTTATGTGTGGAGTTCAGAAATATGAACAGGGTGTCTCTCAAGGACAACTACCCATTTCCTAAGATGGATCACATTCTACAAAAAGTGGTAGGTTCTCAAAAGATGTCAAGGTTGGATGCTTTCTCTAGGTACAATCAAATCATGGTGCACCCTGATGATCAGGAAAAGACAACATTCACAACACCATGGGGTACTTTCATGTATGCCAAGATGCCTTTTGGGATCATGAATGTAGGGGAAACATTTCAAAGAGCTATGGACATAGATTTTTCTGATGAGAAAGACATATTCATTGTTATTTACTTAGATGATATCATTGTGTATTCAGTTTCTGATGAAGAACATCTCAAGCATCTAAGGGATTTTCAGAAGTGTAGAAAGTTTGGCATTTCATTAAACCCCAAGAAGTCAAATTTTGGCATGGAATAAGGGAAGCTTCGTTGTCACATTATTTCAAAATAGGGGATAAAATTAGATCCCAACAGAGTTGAGGGAATCTTAAAAATTGGCATACCTAGAAGCAAAAAACAAGTGCAATCTTTCCTAGGGAAAGTGAATTTTCTGAGAAGATTTATCCCTAACCTGGTTGAAATCATAAAGTACATCACTAACATGCTCAAGAAAGGAAATGAGATAAAGTGGACCCCTGAATCCAGAAAATCCTTTGAAGACATTAAAGTGGCATTGACCAAGGACCCAGTACTGACCAGTCCTAATTTTGAAAAAGACTTTATATTGTTCTCTTTTTCCTCAGAGCACACCATTGTTGGTGTTTTACTATAGAAGGATGAGCAAAATTTTGAGAATCCTATAGCAGACTATAGAAGGACATTAAGGGATTCCCCCTTAAAGTATGATATCATGGAAAATCAGACATATGCACTGGTCAAGGCCTTGAAGGAGTTCATGGTTTATATCTTGCATTCTCATACTACTACCTATGTGCCCAGTAGTTCTGTGAAAGACATTTTAACTCAGTCCAATCTTGAGGGAAAAAGGGGCAAGTGGATAGATGTGTTGTTTGAATATGACCTTGAGATCAAACGTACAAATTTAATCAAGGGGAAGGTACTTGTAAAGTTGATGGCACAAACAAATTGTGAGCTCTTGGGAATAAATTTCATTGTTGAGTTGTCAGCATATTCAGAGGAAGAAAGGCCCCCTCAAGTATCCCAAAGATTCCTTGACTCCCCATGGTATGCTGAAATTATTTATGTGTTTAGAAATTTGCAGGATCCTCCTGAAATTAGTAAAACCAAGGCTAGATTCTTAAAGATAAAAGAAACAAAGTTTTGTGTTGTAAATCAATCCCTCTATTGGAAGGATCCAAGAGGAATCTTGTTGAGTTTTTTGCTACAGGAAGAAGTAGAGAAGACCATCAGGGAATTCCATAAAGGTGACTGTGGAAGACACCATTATTGGAAAAATACTATGCACAAGATATTGAGGGCTGGCTTCTATTGGCCCAACATTTTTTCTGATGTCTACAAAGAGATTTGAAGTTTTCATGAATGCCAATTTTTTTATGGGAAGAGAAAATTGCATCCTTTTCCCTTGAAGCCCATCTCTGTTGAAGCACCTTTTAGACAATGGGGCCTTGATTTCATAGGAGAAATTCATCCACAATCCTCAACTCAACACAAGTGGATTCTGACAGCCACAGATTACTTCACCAAGTGGATTGAGGCAGTTCCCACCACGCAGGCCACACATGCTATTATCGTTCAGTTTTTGGAGAACAATATTTTGTCTAGGTTCGGGTGTCCAATCAAAATCATTACAGACAATGCAACAACATTTAAGTCCAAAAAGATGGAGAAATTTTGCAGTGATTACAATATAACTCTTTTCCACTCCACATCTTATTACCCTCAAGGTAATGGGTTGGCTGAGTCATCCAACACGAGATTGAACAGAATTATCAAAAAGTTGTTTCTAGATAACAAAAAAACTTGGCACAAAAAGCTCATCCATGCACTATGGGATGACATGATCACTCCAAAAAGATCTATTGCCACTTCACCCTTCCATATTGTTTATGGCACAGAGGTAATTTTTCCCACTACATTAGGATTTCCAGTAATGAGGTTGTTATAGGAGAAGGATGCTGAAATAGATGCCACTCGAAGGAGAAAAGATGAACTGATCAATGTCCAACAAACAAGAGAAAAAGGCTTCAACAATTCTCAGCAGTACCAAGACAAGATTAAGAAGGATTTTGACAGACATACCAAGGAATATAATTTCAAAGTGGGAGACTTGGTATTGAGCTCGGATTCCAGAAATGAAGACAGAGGAAAGCATGGGAAATTTGATCATCTATGGTTGGTACCTTTCAGAATTGCAGCATACCATGGAAATAATTCATATCTGATACATGAAAGTAATGGATATATTGTTGGAGGAGGACGTATGAATGGTAGGTTTCTCAAAAATTATATCGTTTAAAGGAACTATCACCCTTTCCATTCATTGTATATAACCATCTTGTTTTTCAGTTAAAGTAGTTGGAATTAAATCAACAGAAGTTGAAGCCCGAAGCGAAGGCCCTAAGCTATGCTGAGTAGATTTTGAGTTTTCTGATAAGATGTTGGTAGATTCAGTTGCAGGAGTATATTACAACCCAATGGGTAGGAACTCGGTCTGTCGTTCTTTGCTATCTCACTGGGAGGATAGAATCCCCAGTTGGATCCCATGTTATCACCATAACAATTTCTATGCGAAATTGAGTTTTCAAGACTCAGAAAGGTGCTAAACTGTTGTGGAGGCATGACAAACTAGAGGACAGGGCCAAGTATGGTGGGAGGAGCCTATATCTGGAAGACCCTAAGTTGATGGGACACGATAGGCTGCAGATCTCAATTGCGCTAGATCAACAGTCGGGGATCATTTCGAGGGGAGGAGTTGCGCGGAAGATAATTCCCGAAAGTGAGCCGAAACAAAAACCACAATTTTGGGTCGGGACCACATGGCACCACTGGGTGCATTTCAGGGTGAGAAGTGGGTTGCCCCAAACCACTTCCTCATGCCCCCAAAATTGTGAAAGTGTATAAAAAGAGGCGTTTGTCATTTATTTTATCATTTTACAAATACTGGAACGTTGAAAGTTGGTGCGACCACTCCATTCAAACTAAAGCTCAACAATGTGCCAAGATCACACCATTTCCGCTCGTTTACAGGTATTTTGCATCACCACCATGGACCCTATCATAATGTCAGTGGTAGAGAAAAACCCCATGTCTAATGAAGAAGCCCTAATGGACCAAGATTCAGATGTGTTTGACACTAAAATCACCATTTCTCCCTTGTCTGTGTCTAGAGCTAATCTGTCCTATAATGTAGGGAAACAGATACCCTTCCTTGAAGCAGTTGAGGCTACTGTATTCCCTTACGCTGTTGAGGTCACATTCCCTTTTCTCGAGTTCGTAGGTTGGTACGCAGAGCAATATTCACAGGAAGAGAAATTCGTCATCAATAAACATGGGTCCAAGGTCCTGTGTAGGGTAGAGAGTTTGTCAATTTGAGGTGCCCTCAACATACCATATTCTTTCTCCGCAGCATCTGAACCATTCAAGGAAGAAAATATAATTAGGGTTTACAGGGAGTGTCCATCAGAAGTCAAAGATCTAATTTTACAGACAATTTTCAAGCCAGAGCATCTTTCAGAAGGCCTGTCTTTTCCATTGAGTGTGAGTATCATGGTTATTGAAGTCCAATGGGTTTGTTCTCTGCTAAGTCAAATTTTAGGTCTAGATAATGATAAGCATGTGGTCGAGGTCATGTTGGGTTTCCGGTTGGCTTTCTTCCAGTCAGACTCTAGTCCGTCGATCAATATCAGTTTCGATAAATTCATAGTTGATAATATCCGCAAACATCTAGTAAATTTTCGATCACTAGGACATTTTAGATATTACACATACTTGCTGAAGATTTTCCTGGAAACAAATAAGAGAGAGTGTCCTGAAGTGGCATTCATTGCAACTGAATGTAAGAGAATCACATTTCTCATTTTCATCAACAAAGTCATGTCCAAGGTTTACAACCTGATTTTCAACGCCAACCTACCAAGAGTCCTAGATGACAGGAGGAGCTATTTACAGCCAAATCCAAAAAACAGGGTAGGGGATTGGGTATTGTTCATGCATTCAACAGTGGTCTCGGTTTATGGTTTTCATGAATCCCCCTACCTTTTGCCTATTTTTCTTATACCTAGAGTCTTTTCCCTTGAATTCATTAGACAAAGAATCATATCAGAGACATAGAATTTCCTAAAAATTCACAAAGCCTCCAACCTCAAATTCCCTTTCATCATTGGACCCTTCATTATCAAGACTAGATCATGCTTGCCTCAGATCCACGAAAATCTCAAGGAGTTTGGATTTGCACAGCTACAAAGAAGAAGATATGATCCAAATTAGATCATATCCAAGAGAAGATTGATGAACAAACAAACCCCTTATGAGCATGAACATGTTGAGGGTTTTGAAAAAATTTCAAATCTAGAAGTCTGTGTTGATATGGAAGCAATTCTAGAACCCACTCAAACACAACAAGTGGAGAAAACCCTCCAACAAGATCAAACATGGAAAAATCCTCAGAAGCTGATAGTTAAAGTCCCTAAAGTAAGTGTTTACAGCAAGAGAAGCAGTTCAGAGGCCCTGGGCACTCGTGACCAACATAATACCCCGAAGAATATGAAGATCGCACAATACCCACAGATAGAGGATCTAGAGGAGGAAGAGCCTAAAGAACAAGTGAATATGGATATGGTGGAGAGTGGCACCAACACTGTAGAGGTTGAGAAAGGAAGCAAGCTCCAAAGTGAAGGCAACTCAAAAACTTTCAGCAGCAAAAAACACATCTTTGATAAGACATTTGGAGCAACTTATCAATCTAAAGAAGACTTGGAAAAACAATATGATGAGAAAGGAAACTTGGATATGGTTGAAATGAGGGAGTTAGTCCCTAAAGTGGAAAATGTTTCTCAACAAAAATCTTCTCTGTTCATAGTAAGAGATATAGAGAAGAGAACCTTTAATATAACATTTGTAGATGAAGACAAGGTTTATGAGATCAAGATAAAGTATGACAACATTAGTGCTCCAAACAAAGTAAAATTCCACAGGAATACCAGTGAAATGCTATATTCAGATTAATTAGGTTTAAGATTGAAGAATTCAAAGCTATTAACTTATGCAATGAAGTTGGAAGGGCAGTTGAGGCAAGAAAAGGCATCCAACAGAGCTTGGAAAAACAAGGTCAAGAGGTTCGAATCTGAAGGCCCTCAGAGAATGAAATCCTCATTGGATGAAAAGGACAAGCCGATTCAAATCTTGAAGAAGAAACTAAAAATGTCTTCCATAGAGCATCCACAAACAACATAACTGGTTTCTCTAGAACAGGAAAAAGAAGCATTTCGACAAGAGGCATTGAACTACCAGGCTAGGGTATTACAACTAGAACAAGAAAAGGTGAATTGGACACAAGGACAGATAGAATTACTGAACATAGTTGTGGTTGTACCTCCTACTGCAGAAGTTGGAACAAGAACTGAAGGACTTGTCCAGTCTATGTCACAAGTTAGCCGGAAGGTAGGAAAAATCAAGGGGTTAAAGGGAGACATAGAGAAATTGAAACAAGAAATGGCTCAATTTCAAAAGGAGAATCAAGATTTGCAGGAGAGGATAGAAAAGATAAAAATAAGATTGAGAGGCAAAGTACTGTTGCAGGGAGCCAAACACATCATCTGGGATTCTATTTTTGTTGAAGCTTCCAAGTTCAGAGTGTACTTAAACTTCATCAATGATAAAGACAACATGGACATCACAGTGAGAAGTAGGTGCATTGTTGTAAATGAGACCTTAGAAAAGTAGCCATCAGAGTGGGACCAAAATACCTTAAACCTGCTAAAATCCATCCCTACTACAGAACTTGAGACCATTGGGGTCAAAGATATAACTACATTGATCATATGGGCCATGAGGGTAATTGCCAGGCATAACTTGCTAAAATCAGTCCAAACTAAGGCCACACAGATGGAGCAAAGTGTATAGGAATTCAAGGATCTCTTTGAAGAATTGTTCATTAAGGGCCTCCCACCATTTTGGGATGGAAAAGGAAAATTATATGATCATGAGGAATACAACTCTCGCCTCACTCAGTGCAGAATGGATCACTCTAAGTTAGAAAACCTAGAGGAAAACTTGAAAGGAGAAAACCTAGTCGATCATTTGAGTACAGATTTTGAGATTTTGAATCAGTTCAAAATAGTGAAAATTAGACTACCAGTCATGACATATGCCTCTTGCATTGACCGAGACATTCTAATCAAAGAAATTATGGAATATGATATCCCTTCTGACTTGCAATGGAAGGATATAGTGTAGCTAGGTAAAACAAAGTGTAGTTTTCCGGGATCCAGTAGATGATGTCCAGGTGTAACCGAATAGGGAAGATCAGATAGAATACCAGGACAAAACAAGTGGAAAAAGAAGAAGTTGAAGCATCAAAGGAATTGACAGTTGGATCATGAAACGTTTTCCTGATTAATCATTATAATTGGTTCCCATACCGAAACTGACATTTGTAATTATTGTAATCAGTTTTAGAAGATGAAACTTTTCAGTTCAACTATTGTAATTGGTTTCTAACTGAAGGAACTCGAATTGTATAAATATTAGAAGTTCCAAATGTCAGTGTTTCATGGAAACCTGCATAGGAGATCTAGCTAAAGCAAGTACAAACAAAACTTATTAAGAAAATAAGAGAGATTCAATATGGAAGAATGAGAAAATATATTCACACTACTCCAATGAGCTGATAATTGATACATAGATCATGATCAATATGATACAATGAATGAGTGGAATACACTCATATATAGGGAAAAAAATTTCATAATTAAGAAAATCAATCAAGCAGTTAGCTTTCCTTAGGAATGCATGCATGCATAATAGTGATGGTAAAAATAAAAAATCTAAAAATAGAACTAGTCAGTTGACTCCCAATGAACTAGTGTTACTCCCACTGAACTAGTGTGTCAAAAATAGAAATTTCTCCAACACCCCCCTTGAACATCACTATGGAGTAAAAAATGAGTCCCAGCTACTAGGCCATTTTAGTTACTCATGTACAATGCAACTAATGAACACTGAATAAAAGTGAGGAAAGAGGGAAAACCACGTGGGAACAAAATGCCCCCTCGAAAGATAATGTATCAAAAGAAGAAAATGACAGCTGCTAGGCAACTGCGTTCTTCACTGCAAGACGATTCCGCAAATTCTAAAAATTCTGCTCATTGAAAGTCTTTGTGAAGATGTAGAAATATTTATGGATCTGATGAAGTCCTTTGGCAACCTGTCAGGCCTTGTATTTCTTGTTCCTGTGGACCCATCTGCACCTGAAAATATTCCTTTCTGGTGGATGTGGAACCAGATTCCAAGTTTGGTTCTATAGGAGTGAGTCATACTCCTTCTGCATGGCTTCTTTCCATAATGGATTTCCCACAACCCTATTGTAGTTCTGTGGATCAGTAGATTGAACCATATAGCAATGCATGGGCATTGCAGGTTCTGAAGCTGAAAATACATGAGAAGGCTCCTCATGCTAAGATCGATTCCTCCTCGAATCCAATGGATTCCTTGCAAGGTTGTCTGCTGCATGAAGTGTGGTATGTTCCTTCTTGGGCATCTGCTGAAGCTTCGACACTGGCTTATTATTTGGATGTACTACCTTCTTATTTCCATGTACAAAATCTGAGTGTATGGAATCATCTCTGATGTCTGAAACTGATGGAAGAACAAGAGTATATGCATGTTGCACTGGAGGTGCATGCAAAGTATTCTTGTTATGTGTAATTAGAATAGAGGAGTCATTATCATAAAACTTAGTGAATTTATACAACCTTGACTTGTGATCCACCTTACCAGTTGCAATGATGGAATTGTCATGCATGTCAATTATTGAAATTGAATCTGATGTAAATTCAACCTTTTTTCCTTTCTGAGTGATCTGATAAACTGAGAGAAGATTCATAGAAAGCTTTGGAACATGTAAAACATTCTCAAAACTGCCATTGTGGAGT
>JZKD02S1743153.1:202006-214225 GCA_000966675.3 Picea glauca
CTTTATTATTTACCTTTTAAAATCTCTTAAACCACTTTGACTACTTTGACCTTTTGGGGCTTCTAGATGACATATTAGGGTCCTCCAACTTCGTAAGGCCATAACTCTCAAACCGGAGGAGTTATGTGACGTTCCACATACCAAGAGAAACATAATGACATGTAACATCCATATAGAATAGTATTATCTTAAAATATATCATAACTCATACCGTTATCCATCAAACAAACTTGGGTCCATTACCCAAACCCGGGGTCTCCAACTTCTGATGGCCATAACTCTCTAACCGTGAGGAGTTATGTGACGTTCCACATACCACCAGAAATGGAATGACAAGAAATATCCATATAGGATAGCTTAATTTACAAATTCATTGTCCTTCATCTCATTATTCCACAATTAAGCATGGGTTTTCTTACTCTACAAAGCATCTTCCCATGAGGGCTTTCACCATAAGGGGACCACTTTGGAGTTCATCCATATTTACTTCTTATCAATCATGAAAAGACAATAATGGTTCATCTTTAAATCAAAAAATATTGGGTCCATTACCCAAACCTTTGTGTTGCAGGGCTTTCTTCAAGGGTTGACATCAATGACAACCAACCTTAATCAACATCATCTTGTGATTCTCTTGGCTTAAGCAATTTAAAATGTGTTAAGTTCTTCCTAACTAATTCATAATTCATTTCATTGATGCTTTGATAAAGTTACTTGTTTTATCCTTCTTCTTACACTCTGCAAACTACAATTTATAACTCAGAATCATCACTTGACTTAGCCTTTATCCTCTGTTGAGTCATACTGGCTAGTCATTGTTTTCATTCATTTTCAAAATTTTGACTCCATAGCCCTAAGTGTCCCTCCCCTTCCTTGCCAACAAATTTATAAAAACCGCCAAAAACAATAAACCTAGCCATTGCTTGACAAAGAGACACTAAGTGACATGAGAGAGCCCTCTCTAATTTGAGCAGGTTGGTACCCAACTCTAAAGTTGGTTTGTAGGTTACCTTTGTCATTTGTTTATTAGCTAGGCAAATTTATAGAGTGATAACAAACTCAATAGATCAGATTGGAGGGGATTTGATGAAGAGAATGCAATAGTATAAGGGGATGTTTAGGACATGGAACCCTACAAAGAAATATATTGAAATATGGTTGGAGACAAAGCAGCTTGAGTTCGCACAGAAAGATAATAGAATCTTCAGGTATACACCACGCCAGTATCAACAGAGGTATGTGTTTATTGATTTGCATGAGGCACATTTCTATTATTTTCTAGAGTTATTACAGTAGTGGATATTTAGGTTACAGGATACTCATGCAATTAATCGAATAAGGTATATAGAGTGGACTATTGAGAATATTGTGTGGTTGGAAATGATCAATAATAAATTCACGCGCGTAATGGAATTTTGGTTAGACAATATTGTTGCAGGGTTTATTACTGAGTTTGGAGTTGATACTACGAAGTCATACACTGTTGAAGAGAAAGAGTTTGTGAAGGGACCAAGAGGAAGGTATATTCTATCACTTTACACAACAATCAAGATCTTATTGCATGATAAAGGAGTGATGACAATGGAGTCAGACATCTAAATCACTCTTCGCACATGGGGGAGATGGGGGAAGCACTAAGAAATATCTGAGATATGGAGAGGGATCTGGACGTAGGACAAAATAAGGAAGAAATGGACCCTATTATGATGGATGAGGAACATACCAAGGAGATAATGGAAAGAGAAGAAGTGACATGCAGTGGAAGAACCTACCAGTATAAGATCAATAGGAAAAAGAGGGTAGTAGCTGAGCGAGAGGGCTTGGACAGTGATGAGGAAGAGGTAGAGGATATTCATGCGATGGGGAAGATTTAGGAAATCTTGCACGCCACATATGATAGGAAAACCAGAGGTCAGGGGTCTGACGTAGAAGAAGGCTCTTCATTCCAGATTTGAATTAGTTTGGAACCTAAAACCCCATGTGCAACTAAGACATCTGAAGAAGAAGAAACGTTCAGACAACAAGTGATCAATGGTAGAAGGATTTTAGTAGGATATGGGTCCAGTGGAAATTCAAGCAGAAGCATAAGTTCAACCAGTACCATTCAAGTATCTACACTGAGTGGAGGTGGTAGTATAATAAACTTCTCAATGGCAGGAGTTGATCCAACTATTAGGTTACTTGAGTTTCGGGGAGAAGGGTTAGAATACCTTGAGAAGCATTTGTTTATTTGTGAGAAGATTTGGGCAACCAAGCAAATTACAGATGAAGATACAAAGGTGGCACAACTGGTGATCACATTCAGAGACTGTGCACTGGATTGGTAAATGGGTCTCGCAGTAAACGATACACAAGGAGAACCTACAAGTGTTTCAAACGTGAAAAATGCATTGATCAATGAATTGCAACGGCCTAGTTCAGAGGATTAGTTCATGAATGAGATGATAGAGATCAAACAAAAGCCAGGTGAGTCAGTATAGAAGGTCGATCAGAAGTTCAAGAGGCTAAAGGGTAAGTTGAATTATCCTATTACATATATACAACATAGAAATTTATTTGTTAATTCTTTATTGGCACATTTGAAGTATCCTTTGAGGAAACATAAATTCCAAACCCAGGCTGATACCTTGCAAGAATCTTTGCAATTAGAGGAAAATCAGTATAAGCATACAGATATAGTCGTGGAAGAGATGAATCAAAATAAGGGAAAGGAAAAGAGGGAGGATGTCTAGTGCACATTTTGCAGAACATAAGGTCATCATAAGAATGAGTGCCCAACCTTTGCGCAATACTCAGGTACAGGAATGCTGAATCCTTTACCCACAGGAGGACCATGGTGTGAGATATGTAGAACACATGGACATGATCCTTATCATTGTCCCATGATGCAAAATTATCAAACAATACCTAAGAGCANAAATGTGCTCTTAGGTATTGTTTGATATGTAGAACACATGGACATGATCCTTATCATTGTCCCATGATGCAAAATTATCAAACAATACCTAAGAGCACATTTTGTAATTTTTGAAAGTCAGTTGGACATGAAGATAAGGACTGTAGAACCTTGGATATAATGAAGGAGAGAACATCAGATACTTACAAGGTGTAGGATGAATTAATGACAAGACAACCTGCACATCAACTGCAGTATAACAACGTGAAACATTTTTTTGCACCACCGCAATATAATAACACACAACAATTTGGAGCACCACTGCAGTATAACAACTGGCAGTAGTGTGCAGTGCCACCACATTATAATAATTCACAACCGTAGTATAATCAGGAACCACAATATAATACACGACGCATAGACAATCAAGGAAAAAGAGGAGGCTTCAAAGGAAGAGGTCGTGGAGGAAGAAGATTTGGAGGAGGTAGAGGACAAATAGTTTTTCACAACTATCAGAAACCTAGACTCTATGCAATAGATTGTCCACAACCACCTGCGACATGTATGTATTGTTGCATAGCATACCATGAGTTAGAAGACTGTCCAACACTTCTGGTAAAGATACATGACAAGAGGAACCAAAACAATTAGAATGTCCAATGGATTGCAGTGGAAAACAGAGAAGAGGATGGTAAGAATATCAACATAGTTACTAGAGGTGGAGCCAAGACATGAGTCAATGTAGCAAAGAAGGATCATGACCAATACTAGTGGGTCAGAAAGAACACAACACCCCAACAAAATTTTGATGCACTCAAAGAGAAGGATATATTTAAGGAAACTAGATAAGAGATTTTGAAGGAGAATATTGCGTCGACTTCAGGAAGAAAGCTAGTAGATGATGTACCAGTCTATGAAATGCCTCCACTATTTGATCAAACCAACAGAGAATAACCATCAGAACAAGTAAGTAATTTGAGAAACTTTTTGGGGTCTTGTGTGAAGTTGTTGAATGATAAAAACTCTTTACAAGTATTACAAAGTCTGTTAGAGAAGTGAAATTCTTGAGAAGAAATGAAGTTACAACCCAAGAGATTCAATCAAATTCGTAAGAAGAGAAGAACATGTAGATAATTTAGGTTGAATGCAAACATTGGAGATTTCAATATGGGTGATATTATACTAGACTCAGGGTCCGAAGTAAATTTTTTTCCTAAGAAGACATGGGAATTTATGGGGTAAATACATTGGGATTTTCACCTATTCAGTTAAATCTAGCAAATAAACATAGAGTGGTACAAAATGGTACACTGAAGGGCATACCATTAGATCTAGATGGAGTGCACACAATGACAGACTTTGAAGTGATTTACATAGTAGATAAGACTTTTCCATATCTAGTATTGTTGGGTCTGGATTGTGCTTTTGATAACTAGGCTATTATCAATCTGAAGACTAGAAAGATGATCTTTGAATCAAGAGAATACATAGTTATTGCACCATTAGATCCCTCAGAAGGAGGAAGGTGTGTGGAACCTGCGGCAATTTTTTTTATTACAAAGGACATAAACCAATTGTATAGAACTATTGCGCGAGAAGAAGATTATGTGAACCCAACAATAGATGGCATGTTGAGTTGGAGGAGTATCAGTTCTTGTGCTTCAGACTCTGAAACAAGACTACAAAATTAGCAGTAGTAATTGCATGAGCTATCAACCAGAATATATGTATGAATGACATGTGTAGTAAGATTGGTTGGCATCGAGGTAAGAGAGCCTCCCAATTTTTATGGTCAGAATGGTTTAGAAGAATTTTTAATGAAGTTTGAATTAGAAATAGTGGAAAATAAAAGGTTACCAGTTTTGTATATTGCTTTAAAATCTATGCCTGCATAATGGTGGGGTACACATAAGGAGAATATAAAAAACTTGTATCAATAAAAGAGGTTACTGCGCATTAGATTTGGTGTAGAACAGGAAGAAAAATATGTGGAGAAGTATGATGGAATAGGAAAACCAAGAGAACATGTAGAAAGATGCATAATTCAATAGATATTAGTACCACTAGAAGAGTGGACACATCATTTTATTCATACACTGGAAGGAATCCCAAGGAATTGGTACACAAAATTGGAACAATGCAGGGAAACTGGAAATTGGGAGGAAATGTAGCAGAAATTTGTCATTACATTTGCATTCGAGCATGAGAATCCATAAATAGATATAGATTTGAAGGTAGTAAGAGGCAGGATTTTTGAAGAACTAGAAGTAGATATTGTGACAGCTTATCAGAACCAGAAGAAACAAATAGTCAAAAAGTTGCTACATTGTTATCATGTCGCGGAAGAGGAGGATCCAGCAGAAGAAAACCCATGCAACATCAAGATTATAAAAGTTGAAGGAGAGAGAGAGGTAGAAGTTCCAAATCTAGATTCAAAAGATTATTCTGCGCCATTGAAGATCAAGAATGTAAACATTGGGACTGAAGAAAACCCAAAGATTGCAAGCATTGAAGATTATTGGGACAATTAGAAAATACAAAGAATAACAAAGTTACTGCACGAGTACAATTATCTATTTACAGTGACATTCCCAGAGAAGAAAGGATTTGCAGGAGAACTTGGAGAGATGAAGATCCCTTTGAATCCAAAGGCCATACCGATAAGAAAAATACCTTACAGGTTGAATCCAGTGTATAAGCAGAAGGTGAAGGAAAACATTGATAGTATATTAGAGGTTGGTGTCATAGAACCTGTGGAAGAATCAAAATGGATCAGACCCATGGTAGTGAAGGAAACGAAGCAGGGGGAAATAAGGATCTGTGTAGATTTGAGAAAACTAAATGATTCATGTTTTCATGATCCTTTTCCTACCCCATTTACAAATGAAGTTTTGGATAATGTAGGAGGTCAAGAAGCCTATTAATTTACAGATGGGTTTTCAAGATATCATCAGATCAGGATAACATCATAAGATAGACATAAGGCTGCATTTGCAATAGAATGGGGATCATATCAGTATACAATTATGTCATTTGAGTTGAAGAATGCACCTGCAATTGTTTCAAGGGTAGTTGTAGTTGCCTTTAAGGACTTTATTAATAAGTTTTTGGAAGTTTATTTGGATGATTGGACAATGTTTATCTGATTAAAGGATCATGTGGAAGTGTTAAGATTGATGTTAGACAGGTGTAGACATTGTCAGATTTAATTGAATATTAAGAAATGCATTTTCAACACACCTTTTGGTATTCTGTTAGGGCATGTGGTGTGTAAACACGGTCTGTTGGTTGATCGTGCTAAAATTGTTGTCATACTTAACTTACCACCACCTAATTCAGTGTGCCAGTTAAAAGTACACTTTGTCTTACAGGGTATTATAAGAATTTTATAAGTGGATACACACAAATTACTGTGTCGATGGAGAAATTGTTGAAGAAGGACATCAAGTATCAATGGAATGATGAATGCCAATAGAGATTGGATATATTGAAGGAGAAAATGGTGGCAGCGCCAATTTTAGTGTTTCTAGATTGGGAAAAGGAATTTCATGTGCATGTGGATGCATCTGCAATAGCACTGGGAGAAATATTAACACAACCAGGAGAAGGTGATATAGATCACCCTATAACATTTGCAAGTAGAAAGTTGTCAGACTCAAAACATAACTACAATACAACAAAAAGAGAAGGGTTGGCCATGGTTTATGCATTGCATAAATTCAAACATTATTTGTTAGGTAAAAATTTTAAGATGTTTATAGATCATTCTGCTTTTCAATATTTAGTTAATAAGCCAGTTTTGGGACGAAGAATATGCAGATGGCTACTATGGTTTTCAAGAGTTTGATTTGGAAGTTGTGGTGAAGCCTGGAAGATTGAATGCAGGGCCAAATCATATGTCTAGGATAACTAATGGAGAAGAACCAAGTAACTTGGAGTAAAACTTCCCGGATGCACAATTTTTTTCAATACACATTGCTGATGAATATTTTGTTGACATTATTGAGTTTTTGGGTACATGATTTTCCCCAAAAGAATTTAATATTGCACAGAAGAAAACATTGGTGCTTAGAGCTCCAGACTACCAACTGATTGAAGGGAACTTGTACAAACTTTGTGCAGCCAACATTTTGAGGAGATGTGTTATGGAGCATGAAAGGCCTATCATTTTAGTAGAAGCACATGAAGGAATTTCTGGAGGACACTATGCACAAAATATATTTCACACAAGATTATGGTGGCCAACAATTCATAAGGATGCACAGGAGTATTGTCAAAATTGTGATGTATGTCAAAGGGTGGGAAATCAATCCAGGAGGGATGATATACCATTAATACCTCAAGTAACGTTGAAGGTGTTTGATAAATGGGAAGTATATTTTGTGGGACCAATTAATTCACCAGCTAGAAGATCAGGAGTAAGGTGTTGGATTACTGAGAGGGGGGGTGAATAAGTAATAGAGCAATTTAGTCCTTTTAATCATATAATCCAAGTTTTATATCAATGAAGAATTATAATCCAATAACTGCAGAGTAAATATGCAATGAACAAATGAACAAGCATACACATACACAATACACCAGTGTTTTATGTGGAAACCCAAATCGGGAGAAAACCACAGAATGCTTTTTCTTATATGTCTTGAAGAATTATATTCATTGGAAGCACCAACTTCCTTTGTTTTCTAGCTGCAAATGGAAGGAGGATCCAACCCCCTAGTTTCTTAGGATACAACCTAAGGGAAGCTCCATCTCCCCAATTCTCTGGCTACAACCAGAAGGAGGATACAACCCCCTATGTTCTCCGGCTACAACCGGAAGATGGCTACAACCACATGTATTTGCCTCATCCTGCCACCCTGAAGTAGAAGTAGAACAATGGAACCACTGTCAACCTATCACTGTGAGATATACCACTGTAAACCTATACCAATAAATATGAACCATGCATCAACCATGCATCAACCTGTACCTCAACCTGTACCATAAACAATTGCATCAACCATGCACCAACCTGTACCAAATAACCTATAATCAACCTGTACTATAAACAAGTGCATCCAACCATGTACCAAGTATGTACCAATCATGTGTCAACTACTCATCAATATGTACCAACATCATCAACTATACACCTCATGTATGTGCCAACTCATCAACTACTTGTCTCAATCATGTACTCAACATGCACCTCAACCAAAATCCCTCATCAATTTCATCATACAAATATGATTTGTATCTCTATAATAGACCCGGTGTATATGATCACATTCCTGCAAAAATTCCTTAAATTCAACAAAAAGAGACTAGCATTTTCATCAAATGTTTCTTTAGTCTCACATGCCTAGTTTTGGATTAGTCAACAACCCTAATTTGAAGTAATCATAACTTTGTACTTGTAATGTATACAGATCTGAAACTGATACAAAATTTTATTTAGTGTGTTTTATGAAATTGCTCCAGGTTTCACTACTTGGAACCTCTCATAAAGGCATTTATAACAAAAATGGAATACCTTGCTGAATTCTGGTTTATTCTGGAGAGTGACCTTGTAGAGCGTGCCCCGCATAGAATATTTGTTTAATTGATCTAAAACTATTAAAAAACATACTAAATATGGTACCCTAACCAACACATTTGGTTTCACTTAATTTGGATCTGTTATGAAGACATTTTGACGTTTTTACCCGAAACACATGTTTTTGACTAGTTTCAGGACTAGCCATAAACCCTATTTTCCACGGAGTGTAACTCAAAAAATACAATGACCTACAAGATCAAATTTTTACCATATATACTTGGATATGTTTTCTCAATGGAATATCAATTTCACATTCTGAATAATTATAGAAAAAACGTTATAGCTAAAATGGTGAGATGACCTGTAAATAACATACCTTAGAAAGCACCATCAAAAGAATTTATCCTTCCTTGCATTTTGACCTTCTTTTCTTCACCTTCCCTTAGAATTTCAGCTTAGATATCCTTGGTTACCTCAGACACCTATAGATATTCAATATTCTCAAGTGTGATTAAAATGAGAGAGCCTTTCCTCTGATTTATACTCTCTAAGTAGCTTCCTTAAAAACATCTTCTATGTCACTTGGCCCCACTTTCCTTAGTTTAGGGTTAACCCACTTCTAATTTCTCCATTAAATTTATTAGTCAAATAATTTATTTTGTATTCACTTTGAATTATAATACATTCATTACTTCACTTTATTATTTACCTTTTAAAATCTCTTAATCCACTTTGACTACTTTGACCTTTTGGGGCTTCTAGATGACATATGAGGGTCTTCCAACTTCGTAAGGCCACAACTCTCAAACCGTGAGGAGTTATGTGATGTCCCACATACCACCAGAAATGGAATGACAATCACTATCGATCTAGGATGTTTTACCTGACAAATTCATTGTCCTTCATCTCATTATTCCACAATTAAGCATGGGTTCTCTTACTCTGCAAAGTGTCTTCCCATGAGGGCTTTCACCATAAGAGGACCACTTTGGAGTTCATCCATATTTACTTCTTATAACCCATGACAAGACAATAATGAGTCATATTTACATCAAACAATATTGGGTCCATTACCCAAACGTTTGTGTTGCGGGGCTTTCTTCAAGGGCTGACGTCAATGACAACCAACCTTAATCAACAATCTCCCCCTTTAGCATTGATGGCAACACTCTGATGCAATACTGAAATCATATCACTCATGCTTCATAGAAAGTGATACTTGATTGGAATGTGCTTCATCTTGGAGTGCATCACTGGGTTTTTTGAGATACTGATGGCACTTGCATTATCACAATATATTGGAATGGGCTCATCATACTCAACCTGTATATCTGTCAAAGTTTGTTTCATCCAAAGAACCTGTGTACAACATGTTGTTGCTGCAATATTATTTGCCTCGACTATAGATAGAGATACTGATGATTGTTTCTTTCTTAGCCATGATACCAAACACTCACCTAAGTATAACGCTGCTCCATTGGTGCTTTGTCAGTCATCAATACAACCTTCCCAATCTATATTTGTGTAGGAAATAAGTGATAGATCTTTTCCTTTTGGATAGCATAATCCAAACTCTTCTGTTCCTTTGAGATATCTGAAAATCATCTTTACTACTAATACATGTGATTCCTTTGGTGCTACTTGAAATCGTGCCACCTGTCAAACTGCTTGCATTACATCTGGTCTGGATGCTATCACATATATTAGGATTCCAATCATTGACCTGTATTTCCTCTAATCTGTAGACTTTGAATCATCATCTTTGCTCAACTTACAACTGGTTTGCATGGGAGTGATAACTAGTTTGCAATCTTCCATTACAAACCTCTTTATCATTTCTCTGATATACTTGGTTTGAGAAATAAAAATTCCTTTGTTTCTTTGACATATATGAAGTACCAGAAAGAAGGGTAGTTCTCCAAGTAGCGACATTTCAAATTCTTTCTGCATATCTTTTGCAAATTTCTGGCTTAACCTGTCATCATCACTACCAAAAATAAAATCATCAACATAAAATTAAATTAATAAAATATTACCTTGACTTACCTTGATGTAGAGGTTGTTGTTTGCACTTCCTGCTGCAGATACTTATCTAGTTTGGAGTACGATGCTCTAGGAGCCTATTTTAGACCATACAAGGCCTTCTTTAATTTACACACATAATCTGTGTTCTCTGACAACTGAAATCCTTTTGGTTGTTCAATGTAGACTTCTTATTCAAGTTCCCCATTCAGAAAAGCTGATTTTACATCCATCTAATATACTTTAACGTTTTTGGAGCATGCATAAGCTAAAAGAAAACAAATTACTTCCATTCTGGCAACATGGGAAAATGTCTCTTCAAAGATGATTCCTTCAATCTAAGCATATCCTTTACATACCAATCTAGCTTTGTTCCTTGTAACTTGTCCATCTTAATTTAATTTATTCCTGAAAACCCATTTTGTGCCGATCACATTCTTATTTTTTGGTCTTGTAACCAATTCCCAAGTGTCATTTTTCTTTATTTGATCCAATTCTTCATCCATGGCCTTATTCCAAAATTCATCCCTGGGCTTCTTCAAAACAATTTGGTTCAATTGTAGATAAGAGTGCTAGGTGTATTTTTTCCGGTGAACATATTCTTTTTCTAGTCTCAACAGCTGCATCATTGTTTCCGACAATCTTATCTGAAGGATGATTCTTCTGTACTCGTTTGTAGGGTGTCTTTGGAGACACTTGTTGAACTTTCTCTTCTTTTTCTGTCGGATTCTCTTCATCTTCCCCTTCTACTTCCTTTTCATATTCTTCTTTGAAAAGTTGTTCCATTGATTTGTTTTCTTCTTCCTTTGATTAAGGTCTGCCTTTTTCATCAATTGTTACATTGATGCTTTCCACAACTTTGTTCAATATTAGATTGTAACACTTGTTTTCTTTCCTTGTACTTGAGTAACCAAAAAGTATTCCTTTGTCCACACGAGAGTCAAACTTTCCCATTCTTCCATCTTCTCTTTTGATGTAGCATTTGCTTCCAAAAACTCTGAAGTGCTTCACATTTGTTGGTATTCTTTTCCATAGATCGTAGGGAGTTTTATCAGTGTTGTTTCTGAGCATTACTCTGTTTTGAATGTGAACTGTTGTATGCACTGTCTGTGTCCAAAATATATTTGTCAATTTGAAATCCTTTAGCATTGTTCAAGCCATTTCTTGTATTGTCCTGTTCTTTCTTTCAACAACTCCATTTTGTTGAGGTGTCCTAACATTGGAGAATTGCCTTTTTATTCCATGACTGCTATAGTAGTCCATAAATTCCTTTGAAGTGAACTCTCCTCCATTATCATATCTCAAACATTTGATTCTTGAATCCATCCCATTTTCAACCATTTCCTTATAGATCTTGAAGTTTTCAAAAGCTTGTAACTTGTTCTTAAGAAAGAAAACTGCAGTCATTCTTGTATAATCATCAACTAATAACATAAAGTATTTTTCACCTTTTAAGCCATTTGTTGTAGTTGGTCCAACTAGATCAGTGTGCACAATTTCCAGTGGTCTTGTTGTTGAATATTCCTTTGATTTGAACCTGGTCTTTGTTTCCTTTCCTTGTTGACAATGCTTGCATAAAGCGTTGGTTGGTTTCGTGATCTGGGGCATTTCTCTGACTGCTTCTCTTTTGCTGACTTTGACAAGGTTATCAAAATGCATGTGACACATTCATCTATGCCATAGCCAACTTTCATCTTCCTTTCCTAGACAACACTTTTCATTTCCAATTTCACTTAACACATATATGTTGTTTGAAGTTCTTGCAGCTGTACCGACCAAT
>JZKD02S1743153.1:216935-231191 GCA_000966675.3 Picea glauca
TATACACCTCATGTATGTGCCAACTCATCAACTACTTGTCTCAACCATGTACTCAACATGCACCTCAACCAAAAGCCCTCATCAATTTCATCATCCAAATATGATTTGTAGCTCTATAATAGACCTAGTGTATATGATCACATTCCTTCAAACCTTTCTTAACTTCAACAACAAGAGACTAGCATTTTCATCAAATGTTTCTTTAGTCTCACATGCCTAGTTTTGGATTAGTCAACTTCCCTAACTTGAAGTAATCATAACTTTGTACCTGTATTGTATAAAGATATGAAGCTGATACAAAATATTCTTCAGTGTATTTTATGAAATTACTCTAGGTTTCACTACTTGGAATCTCTCAGAAAGGGAGTTATAACAAAAATGACATACCCTGCTGAATTCTGGCTTTTTATGGAGAGCGACCTTGTAGAGCATGCCCCACACAGAATTTTTGTTGAATTTATCTGAAACAGTTACAAAGAATACTAAAGAATATAACCTAACCAACACATTTGGTTTCACTTAATTTGGATATGTTATGAATAAGTTATGATATTTTTACCCGAAACACCTATTTTTGACTAGTTTCAGGACTAGCCACAAACCCTATTTTCCACGGAGTGTAACTCCAAAAATAAAATGACCCACAAGATGAAATTTTTACCATAGATACTTGGATATGTTTTATAAATGTCATAGTAGTTTCATGATATGAATCATTATAGAAACAAAGTTATAGAGAAAATGGTGAGATGACCTGTAAATAACATACCTTAGAAAGCACCATCAAAAGAATTTATCCTTCCTTGCATTTCAGCCTTCTTTTCTTCACCTTCCCTCAGAAGTACTATCCATATAGGATTGTTTACCTGACAAATTCATTTTCCTTCACCTCATTATTCCACAATGAAGCATGGGTTCTCTTACGCTGCAAAGCGTCTTCCCGTGAGGGCTTTCACCATAAGGGGACCACTTTGGAGTTCATCCATCTTTACTTCTTATCAACCATGAAAAGACAATAATGAGTCATATTTACATCAAACATTATTGGGCCCATTACCCAAAACTTTGTGTTGCAGGGATTTCTTCAAGGGTTGAGATCAATGACAACCAACCTTAATCAACACAAGGTATATTATTACAACGACAAAATATTTGACCAAATGGGTTGAAGCAACACTAGTGAGGGATTGCAGTGCAAATACTACAACACACTTCTTATTTGGGCAAGTGGTCACAATGTTTGGATGTCCTAGAGTTCTGATGAGTGATCAAAGGAGACATTTTATCAACAATACTATATAAGCAATGACTGAAGAATTCAAGATACATCATTAGAAGAGCACTCCTTACCATTCCCAAGCTAATGGAACAGTGGAAGCGTTTAACAAGATATTGGATAATACCCTAACTAAGATTTATAATGTGAAGATAGATGATTAGGATTTGAAGGTACCAACAATACTATGGGCATATAGAAATACAAGAAAGAAGTGTACAGGGAAGACACCTTTCAGACTGGTGTATAGACAAGAAGTAGTAGTTTCTCTAGAGTATTTGATACCTAGTCTACGCATTGTAGTAATTACATATATGATAGAAAGAGGTGCATATCAAGAAAAAATGGCACAACTCATTGAACTAGAAGAAGACATAATTGTAGGTGGTTTCCATCAGGAGGTACAAAAAGAAAAGGACAAGGCTTAGCATGGTAGACATATTAAGAATAAGAACTTCAAAGAAGGAGATCTGGTTCTCCTCTATGACAGTAAATACTTGCAACCCCTAGAGAAGTTTAGGATGCATTGTCTATGGACATATGAGATAAAGTTTGTCACAAATGGAGGTGTTGTGCAACTAAAGGATTTAGCAGGCAAGGAGACGCAAGGAATGGTGAATGGTAGTCGATTGAAAATGTATAGGGATAGTTGACCTACCAACCCTTAGTAGTTTTCACATAGAAAGTAGAAATGTACATATTGTATATAATAGGATTCAAAAAGAGGAAAAAGGAAGAAAAAACTAGAAAGAAGAAGAAAGAAGAAGAAAAAAAGTAGAAAAAATGAGAAAAACCCAAAAAGAAGTAGGTAGAGGAATAAGTGATAGATAGACAGTTGCAAGATACCATGCACAACATACAATAAATTGATGCGGAGAAATTCAAGATATTGCATGATAGAAAAAGTGAACACAATGCGACAAGATGAAAAATGATCGGAAAGATGAAAACCAATGAATGAAAAAAAGAGGGCACATTAGTGCATTTATGATAGAGTTTATAAAAGGGGGGAAAAGCATGGAAAAGAAAAACACTTGTGATTTTGAGAAAAGGAGCAAAAGAATGAGCAGGTTGCGACTGTGTGCGAAGATTGTGGAGAGTTTAAACCGAGATTTTCCACGAATGTTTTCCCAAGTTAGAACAATGACACCACCAAAGTTCAGAGGACCCAACTAGTTTGCAAGAAGAACCATAAGCACTAAGAAATCAATGGAGGAGGTGACTAGAGTAGTATATGTGGATGAAATCCCATCGAAAAAAAGTGAATCGATTATCCCGACGCAGGTCGAAGAACATAACCCATAGGAAGAAACAATAGAAGTAAACCAAGTAGGAGAAGAAGGAAACCCTTTTGAAAAAACAAACCCTAATGCAGAAAAACCAGGAGCGACACACATAGAGGGACAACAAAATGAGGAATACAATGAGAATAACAAATTAGATGAACCTGAGACAGTGAAAAACCCTACGAAAGAGGAACCCCCGAAGGTCGAGGAAGGCAGTGATGAAGAGCAAGACGCATAGAAGGTCAAGACAATAGGACCATCAAAGAGAAAAATGAAGCCAGACGTAACAACAGTGCTCATACATACACAGGTTTCTCTATCATTGCCTCATATTCCAGATTCGGTAATTGTTGTAGAGGACTTGTTGGGGTTGTTCCCAAGTTGAAGTACGTAGACCATGTCATGACAGAAGTAGATAAATTCTAAGATATTCTGCAGGATGTTTACATGGAGAACAAGGGAAAGGGCCCATTAGGAGATCTCATCTTTGAGCCAAAAGAGTGGATAGTCAAGGTATATAACTTTGACATCATGAATTTGTTGGAAATCCCACATTTTAGTAGGGGGAAGGATTCTAATGCATGCATGAAGAAACTACTGGCGAGAGTCAATGGAGTGCTTTTGTGGATGGACATAACCGTCCCGATTGATGTAGACTTAATTGTGAAAATTATAGTGCTGCCAATAGATAGGGTAACACCTGCGCAATATTTAGATGATAAGACGAAGGAAAAGGCCATTGCAGAAGAAGTAAAGGCTCAATTTGTCACTGAAAGGGGAAGCAAAGGCATGATCATTAAGAACATCAATGACCTAGGCACAAGATTTGCGACAAAGTTGATGGCCTGCAAGTTATTAAGAAAATGTCACAAGGAAGAGGTGCCAACATGAGTGGTAGCAGTAGCCACGCAGTGCATGATGGGGACAGTTCTCAGTTGGGCACCTAATTTTCTCAACATATTTTTGGAAGATTGCAGAGATGCAAAAGATTCTGGAACATAGTTCCATTATTCTTGGTTGTTGATTTTGATAGCTTTAGTAGGATGTGAAAAACCTAAGTATTCAACATTCTTTGATAGAAGAGGAAAGTGTCGTGCAACAAGATATGAAACATTGTGGCACAATGCAGTTCTGAAGAAAAGGAAAGAAAATTCAAGAATTTTTGGCATGTACCTTACATAAATGCAGGAAACGATAGAAGATACCTAGAAGATCTCACTAGAAGTGGTGAAGGAGCATGAGGGTATTTCCAACTTCAAGGCATATACGAACAATATATGGATACATGCAAGGAGAGACCCCAATAATACATGGTTAAAGATGCAGTATTGCATAACATCATAATAAGTCCAATGGGTAATAGCAGAGTGTCCATATCAGTGGGAGTTACCATTGGTTGTAAAGAAAGGAGAAAAGGGTAAAGAACAAGCAGAAGCTGACACGTCACAAAAATTAAGTAGTCCAAAAATAAATACCAGGAAAGAATCATAGGGCACACAACCAACATAAACTACGATGAAAATCAAGAAGTAGATGAAGAAGTAAAAAATACCAATGGCCTCAGTATTAGGAACTGACAGTGCAGAAAGAAAAAATGGGGAAGCACAGAATAAGGATACTATACCTAGCCAGGAGAAACCCGCGCAGACAGAAACACCACCAAAGAGGAAATCAACAATGTAGATAGGAGAACATAGAAAGAAGATGAAAGTGCAGAAGAAACCCCCTCAACTCACCATAACTGAGGATGATGCAGAATTGGTGGCAGATAAAGTACAATATATTGGAGAAGAATCCTTATATGTCACAAAGTCACTACGAGAATAACTAATGAAGAAGTTGATGGAGGTGAAGAAGTTTTGGAGAGCTTACATATTAAATTAGCACAACTGAAAGGTACACAACATAAAGGTACCACACAACAGGAGAAAATGCATGAAGAAAAGGAGACAGTGCAGACATCGACAATGGGAAGTGAGACCTTCCAGATTAACCAAGGAATGCTACAAGTGGACAAGGACACAACATAGAAACCCTTGAAGGAGATAGAGAAGTTGGACTTGGTGTTGTCAAATATTCCAACCAAAGCATTATACAAATTGCATATCAGTGTCGCTAATGAAATGCAATCAAGCGCTAGGACAAATGCAAAAAACTTAGAGACAACCAAGTAGGTAAGGGAGATACTGTAGATATCCCTCAACCAAGTGCAGTATGAAAGGGATGAAGATAAACAACGCGCAAAGAAAATAGAAAAAATGATTGAAGAATTCTTTCAAACTATTCCAGACAATGCACTAGCGGAAAAGTTAAGCACAGAAGAAAAGGTCCAAAAGATAGCGCAAGCTATGGAAGGGTACAAGTAGGAAATATCATACCTGGTTGAGAAGGTCATCCCAAGCATGCCTCCAGAAGTGAGATCGTAGAGAGAGTAGGAAGTTGCAGGGAACATGAAGAACATGGCACAAAGTATGGAAGACATTGTAGAACTATATGACAAAAGTGCACAACTTTGGACAAGTCTGCAAGAGGATGAAAAGTTGCAGGCATTGGAACAAAAGGAGGAAGGATTTAATACAATAGTGCATGATTTGAAGCAGAAGAAAAAGGATACGAACATTCAAGAGAGGTTGAGGAGCACACATGAACTAAAGAATCTGCTTGAAGAAGTGAAGTCAATCCAGCTAGAGAAGCATTTGAGGTAGGCTCAACTGGAGCCATTACAGGAAGATGCAGTGAAGATTTTGACAGACATGGATACATCAAATTGCTAGATGGAAAATATTAGGATGGAGGATGAAGAGATGTTGAAGGAACATCTCACTGTGTATATTGTGGAGTCTGTTGAAGAGAAGACTGCATAAGTGAAGACTTGTGCTGAAGAGATATTAGGTCGATTCCAAAAGTTGAAAAAATATGTCTAGGAGGAAAACATTGCTTGAGTGTCTCAGGACGAGCCACATGTTAGTGCTGGGGGCCTATTGGAGCAAGATATTTTGGGGTACAACGCAAAAAATTATCCAGAAAACTAAGGAATGGACCAAAGGAAGCAACACATGCCAGGAAAGAAGGGAAATCAACACGATAGAAGGCAAGGAAAGCACCGCACCAAGAATTAAGGAGAAGAAGCGTAGAGTCAAAGCAAGGAATGAAGACCGACCACACGAATGAAGTTATTATGTTGACAAGACTAATCGACAAGGGTTAGCGTTTTGGGTTATGATGTAAGGGTTTTTACCCACCTTTTGTGGTGGTCTCTTCCATAGGACTATTCATCCCTTCTTTAACAATATTTAATTTGTTTTTTGATATTCAAAGACTTGTGTTTTTTTTTAATAGAGTATTGATGATCATTGGATGCCTCAATTTAGAGCACATAAATTTTTTCACCTTCATGCCTTGTTTCCCAATTTAGAAGTTAGAGTGTTCAACTGGTAATTTGTAAAGAGAAAAGTCTATTTCCTTCATTGGCAAGAAAAATCAAAGTTGGATTCTCCATTATTGAGTATTGGCTTCCACACAATAAGCCAATAGCACATCAAGAAGATAAAACTCAGAGAACATACTATCAGTTCATTTATAGGTGGTTTCATGTGCAGGTTACACTGGAGATAGAGACCTTTATACAAGATTGGAAATAGAGAGACATAATTCAAGAACAAACTTTTGCATAGAATCCATGTTGGTGAAGTGAGTGGGCTATAAGTCCCTCATTTATAGATCATGTTTTCCTCCCAATAACTCTCTCTCTTAGCATGTTCTCCTCCCAATTGTTCTCTCTCTTAGCATGCAATGTCCATCATTGTTTGGTCTCTCTTGGCATGCCCTTCTGGCATATTAATTCTCTTGGAAACATAATTCCCTTTTGGCACAATCATTATCTTAATGCACCCTTTTGGCACGATGATTATCCTAGAAACATAACACCCTTTGGCACAATGCATCTCTTAGGGTGCCCTTTTGGCACGATTTTCTCCTTCCAATCACTCACTCTCTCTCTCTCTCTCTCTCTCTCTCTCTCTCTCTCTCTCTCTCTTCGTGTCCATTTTCCTTCCTTGCATTCTCTCTCTTAGCGTGCCCTTTTGGCATGGAGATACTACAGGTGGCATAGCACCATTTTGGCACCATGGTAATTCTCTTGGTGCACCCTTTTGGCACAATGATTCTCTCGGTGGAATAATGCCCTTTTTGCATAATGATTCTCTTGGTGTGCCATTTTGGCACAATGTTTCTCTCTATCGATGGCACAATGATCAAAGGAGCGTGTGTTTTCCTTGCGTACTCTCTCTCTTGGCATCATAGTGATCAGAGGGGATCGAATTAAGATCCAATAGATTAAAGGAGATTTGTAGAGATGGATGCAGTTCCACGGACAAATTTGATAGTATTAAAATTCAATCCAATAATACAATTTGAAGTTTTTACTCAATTCACCTCTTTTATAACCATTGCCACATATGGTGGCTTCCTTCATCTATATCTGATTTTGTGTCTCTTGCAACATTTTGGTATATATCAAAACCAATGGTATTCAATGGTCATGTTTGAACTATATCTTAGAGTGATGTGTTTTTCGCTATTATTCTTTGAACTACATATTCACTCATCGCTTTACGTTTTCAAATCACACTTTGTTAAGTACAACGCTAAACTTCATTGTATGAAGTTATATTTAATAAATTAAATGGAATATGTATTAGATTTTCTAGGATTGAGTTTTCCGTTGCTCGTGAGCCAACTACTGATAGTGTCATGGCTACCACTTGGGCATTGTTATAGATGGTTATCTTGTGAATTTATTAATAGCTATATATAGATTGAAGCTTCAATTCTATTTTTAGTCAATATCTAGATTTTGATTTTTTTCTTACACATGAATGTTGTGTTCTTTGTTTATCTTTTGTGCTACAACTAGAAATTTATGAATTATACATAATCATGAGTTTAATAATGTGAAATTTGAACTTTGATAAGTTCATCAATAATGCTTAATAATGTTAAATTTGAACACAGACAAGTTCATCTATATGATCATGATTATAAGTGAATATTTTTAAAATGTTTTAATAAATATCTAGTTTCAATGTTTATCTTGAAAGAATATTTTAAAAATGATTTATCTAGTATCAAATCCAATGTACTAATAGTTTTATAGCTATATGAAAGTAAAATAGTTTAATTGATATCCATATCAATGTACCAATAGTTTTAGAACTATATCCAAGTTTAATCATTGTGAAATTTAAAAACCAGACTTGTTCGTGGGTGAATCCATGAATTTTGTCACACTTTTTGGCAAGCCGTGCATACAGAAATGGCTTATGCAAACCCTCAATCAAGGTTTTACTTGATCAGGGGCTTAAAACCTTTCAAGAGATTTAAACCAAAAAATAACTATTTATATAAAAAAATACCACGGTTGAGGGTTTTAAAATACCTTAATGGAGGGATTAAAAGTGTAATACCCCAAGGACAAGCCCCAATTATATTGCATAATTGTAATTATGTTTATAGGATGGTGAGCCAAGTGTTTATAAGCTAACAAATTATGTGTTTATTAGGCCGTAGAGCCTAGGTGTTAAAGGCCAGGAGCCTGATTTTGTATATGTAATTATGCAGATCATTAATAAAATATAAACATCGTTGCGTGTAGACCGACCATAAAGAAAGAGTATGGGGGAATAAGCTCCACTCGGTAGGGCTGTTATAACCCTAAATTGCACCACACATGCTTACCTGGTGTCAGGCCAATTCATATCCCTTCATTGCCAAAACATCTGCTGAACAACCTCTTGGAAAATTCTCTTGAGTCAAGGGGCACGCACCCTAACCCATTACTGCATGCGTGTGCACGCTGGCAGGCCCACTATAGCCCACATGTACCTAACAAAACACAAAAATAGGAAATTTTCCGACGGAACAAAAAGCTATGGGTCAGTTAACTGAAACTCCCGGCCTTGCATGGCTGAGGGTTCGTCCAAAACCCTAGCTCCTTCTAGCCTATAAAAGAAGGGGTAGGGGTACCATTTGGAGGAGGAAAATTATAGCGAAGAAACTCTGCCCATTTGCCGAATCCATTGTCCCAACCCTTTAGCCTTTCCTCAAGCCAAAGGAGAATTAATGCAAAGTAGTTGGAGGACAGAAGAGGAGGAGCCCAGGATCAGGATCAAGGAGCGGTGGCCGGTCTCGACTTTGATTGTAAGTTGATTCATTTTTTCAAATAATAAAAGAATATTTTTCCCGTCCCAATGCATGAGTTATATATGATTTGTTTAATTTGTGCTTAATTTCTAACCCTCAAGTAGAGAAGTAGCATGCATGCGTAGTTGTTTGTCTTGATTGCAGATTATCTTTGGAAGGAGCAGCACAAGAAAGCGGTCAAGAGCACAATGAAAGATCTACACCAAGCATCAGTAACAAGGTTAGTAGTTCCTTTCCCTGTCTGTATCGTGAAAAAGGGGTTTAAATTTTGGGTTGTAGGTTAAAAAGTAATTTCTTTATGGTCAAAATCTGCATGCAAGTTTGACCCTAGTTTGCTAGTCCGTAGGGTATTTTTCCCAACAACAAAATTGGCGAACGTACTGGGGAAGATACTTGTTAGGGTTTCCGGGTTTAGTTGAGTTTTTGGGTAGTTTAAGAGATTAGATTTTCTGTTTCTTTGCCTGTCTTTTTCAGTAAGGCCTGAGCTAGCAGGGAGCCTGGTTCTTTATACCAGTTTTCCCTAACTGTTGCTTCACAGTAATTGTCGGGACACACAAAGGTACACGCGGCCTACAGAAGGCCTACACGTGTGTACCCGCGCCCTAACCTCTCACAGCCCACGTGTGAACGCTAGCTGTAGAGGTTTCAGTAGCGTGTAGGTGTTCAGAAAACTTGAGAGGCAGTCTTCCTCTTCCTTGTCAGAATTATACATTCTCATGGGGTTTTCTGGATCCTGTCTGAGTCTTGCTGGTTCATAGTCCTGTCTCGGTTTGTCTTTTTGTGTTTTTTTATTCCTTGCAATTATTTTTCTTTTCTGTTAGAAGAAGCATCCAAGCCTTCAAGAGACCCTGGTTATCAATACCAGAGGCCTTTTCCTGGTTTGGGCTGCTTGTGTTGATTTTTGTCTTAAAATTTATACATACACGTGGCCTGTACAAGGTCAGACCGCGTGTACATGCTGCCTATTTCGGCTCAGCATGCGTTTGCACATGTGTTGTTTTAGTGACAGTAGCGTGCTTGACAGACTACTTTTTAATCAGGGTGGGGTAGTCATCCCCTCCTTTGATGAGAAGTATTCCTCTCAGGTGTTTGATTCTAGAGGTTGAATAGTTAGTAGGTTAGGTCCTCTTACCCTTAGCCTACTTTTTCTTAGTTGATAATTGACAGAAAACATAAAAAGAAAAAAAATTGTTTTATGTTTTTTAGACAAGCGTAAGAGTCTTTGTTTTCTTGATTGCCATTGTGTGCCTTCACTTTGATTCTTTGCGATCTGCGCTTGAAGCCAGAATTTGTCTTTCTTGGTTTTGTTCTTGTCGGTATTTTCCCTTTGTTGCTTGATTAGCACTCTAATAAAAAAAAAAGAGAAAAAAAAAACTTTTCATTTTCTTCTTTGTTTGAAGATTGTGTTTCTGCATCAATAGCTAGGGAGAAGTCTTTTTGTTCATAGGTTTTTCGCAGTGCATTTAGAGCATAAGTAGCTCGTAGTCGAGCGAAATTCCTTCATGTTTGTTGCATAAAATCTTATAAAAATTGAAAAGAAAAAGAAATCTTTCTTTGTGAAAAGTTGTTGATTTTTGCATTTAGTAAAAGTCTTTTGGTTCTAGCTTTTTTCATTCGTTTTTTCTTTAGTCTTTGCACATCATCAGTTTCACCTTCATACCCCGCGACGTAAGAAAACCCATAAAAGCAACGCTAATTTAAAATATATTAGAGTTTTTGTTTGTAGGGTTCATACACTAGTTCAGGACTAGGGCCTTGGATTAGGTTGGAGAGGAAACTCTCCAAGGCCATTCAAAACCAAACATTAGAGTCTGTGATAGGGAGTGTAGAAGTCTAGTTTCATGGAAGTTATCCAGGACCCCCCTCTAACATAGGGGATAAACACGAGGTCGCGTGTGGAAAGGTAGCGGAGATAACCCCTCGAAAGTCAGACCAATCGTAGTGGAGAACACATATCGAGGGCTTGTTTTGGGATTCCATCGTTTGCATTTGCCATGGGGCTTCATGGGTCTCGAATCCATTCGAGGTCCTCAGTTTTATTCCAGACCATTTTCTCTCGATACCCTTGACAGGTTTCGGGCTTGATACCCTGCTCATTGTAGTCTACCCGACTTTCGACTGTACCCGCCTGGTGACTGTTCGCGTGCTGGCAACCTAGTTGCCAATCTTTTTAGGGACATACACAGGTGACTGCGGGGGTATACCACAGTACCTAGGATAGACATCGGGCCATGCTTTGCAGAGTATGCCTGGAGGGTGCTTCCATGTTCGAGTTGCACTTGCACCGGTAAGTTGCTCTAGTGTTGGTTGTTGTAACTGTTCTTCCAACTAGTTTAGAGTTTGCTTGTCTTATCTCTTAGGGTCTTATTTTTTTAGTGTGTGTTACTGTTTGAACGTGTAGAATACCTTAGCGTGTCTTAGATCTTCTCACACAGTGGAGGATCTCGAGCTCCACCGGTCACGAAGGCTTCTGGGCCTATCGCCGGTTATACTGGAGCCACCCCACCACCATTGAGGAGGAAGCTAGACCAACAAGGGTCTTTCAAAGCAACTGGGTTACAAACCATTGTTCCCAAACAACTCCCGGAGGAATCAGCCACCAATCTTGGCTCGGTTGAAACCCCAACCACTAATACTTGGCCATCGGTTATTGTACCAATCCAATTTTATGAAAGCCTATCAGTGCCTCACACAGCTATGGAAACAAACGTTGTTACTTCCTCTAGGAATTCTTCCATTCCCACCACAGTTGCTACCACAGGAGAAGCATCTCCTAACTTGTCGTCGTCCTCTCGAGCCACCATGGTCTTGACCGCAACTATGTTGCACAGTGGACCGATCCCATCTATCGCAGCAGCCACAACTCCCTTCACACCTAGTGCGACAGGCCCTCTGTTTTCATATGGTATGCCTAGTTCGGGTACAAGTCTTGCACTCACTTACTCCACTTTACAGACTTTGGGTCTGGGGGAAGGGAGCTCTAACGCTCCTCTGCAAGGTCAACTTGGGGGCATTCCTGTCCCTTTTAACGCTTTTCCTTACACTGGTGTTACACATGATTTTGGTCGTCATGATGATATATTGATTATGGTGTACTCATGCTCTTCATTAGAACTTTCTCCTAAGAAAAGTTACCTTCATCTCTTTCCAGAAATCACATTTTTGAGGACTATTCACAGGCTTCTAGTATATTTGCCTACGAGAATGAATGATTCTCGCAGGCTGCCTTAAGCTAGGGTGCGAGAAGTTCGCACTGTGTTGAACTGCTAGGGTGCAAACTCTTTCTAAAGAAGGGAAAACGATGAATTCTCGAAGCTTCTAGAAAGGGAATCTTCTAGAAGGATGAGATGGCATTCAAATGGTTATCCTAGTACTGAATTCCCTGATTTCTTGGGATCATTCTTATCCAAGTAACTAATTCATTCTCTCCTATATATTGAGGGAATTCTCATGGAAAAGGTTAATAAAACAAGGTTAAGATTTATTGGAGAATTAGTGAAAGAATTGTGTGAAGGATTGAAGCTATAGCAGCTTGGAAACTCCAGCAAGGATATCATAAGGTTTTTGATCTTCTTCATGCAAGTGAGAAAGTGTGTGTGTCGGAGCTAAGGGCCATCGAAAGGAAGTTTGCGACATCAAGGCTCAGGTTGTAATCTTTACTTTCCATCAATATGATACAGTAATATGTCCCTTTCCCATAAAGCTATTTCCACTTTATTGTATAATTCCTTGATCATATACATAGATTTACTTTTGAATATATTGAGCTATCTTCACTTCGATTGGTTTGTGTTGTCTTGGTCTTGACTGCACGAGAGAATTGGAACGAAGCAGGAGAAACAAAGACCATAGGAAGCGATTATAAGGTATGTTACTCGTTCTTGCCTCCTACTTAATTCAATAGTCAAAATCTAGGGAAAGTGTATTATTCTATCTTGATTTGTTCTAGATCCAGGTGGATCTAGGGAGATCGGTTTGTGTCCGCACTTACGGATTTATCCAATAACAAAATTGGCGACTCAACTGGGGATCAATCCCATTTTCTTTGTGGCTTTTTGTGTTTTTCTGTGGCCATTTGCTCTGGTTTCATTTTTCTCCTGTCCTATTAGTCTCTGAGTCTTCAGGATATCCTGATAGACCTTTTGGGTCCAGAAGCCTTTGCCAATTTTTCTTCAATTTTCAAATTTTTGATTATGTTCAGGAATTCTCGCACTGCACTTCATTGTAGCCTGCGAGAACTGGTAGGGTTTGCACCCTGCCTATAGGTTTCAGTGCGAGGTTCTCGCATCTTGCTCAAGGGTCACCTGCGAGAATTAGTGATTATCGCACTATGTAACATTGCTTGCCTGCGAACACGATTTTTCAAAATTTTGAATTTGAGTTTTGGTCTTTCTAACTGCCCAGATCAGTTGGATTACCTCTCTTGAGTTTCTTGGACCATTGATTGATATATTTCTTGCTTTAGTTTGCATGCGTGAAAAGTCTTAGGATTTCAAGGTTTTTCTTGTCCTTTGTGTCTTGACTTTCGTTTCTTGACTCTTCTTGGCAAAATCATTCTCTCTGACTTCAGATTCTGAGTGTGTTTGATTAGTTGAGAACTAGTGATTGGTTGAAAGTTAAGTACTTGGTTCTTCTCATTTGCTTATTGGTTTGAAAGATCATTTTTTTGTGTAATTGAGAAGACTACTTTGGTTTGCTCTTTATTTTTTCTTTCATTGAAAGAGTTGATTGGATTTGTCATTGTTTGATTCTTTAATTTTTGATTTTCTGTATTTTCATTGGCATAGTGAGGATCCTTTTTGAAAAGTAAACAAAAGGTTTTTCTTTCAAAAATTTCTTTTCATTTTAGAAAACTTTGAAAATCAAATTATTGAGATTGTTGAAGTATTTGAAAAAGACACAATAGAGCATTGTCATTTGATAAGTGATTGTTTGTATTTGCATTTTAAAGGAAATTTTGCATTGTCGTATAGGGTTGATCTGGAAAACTTTCTCTCTCTCCCATACATAGGATTCATTGAACGAAAAGTGATATATTTCATTCTCATCCTTGCATTGTTTGGTTCAGAGTCATACAACATAAGTTTCATTTCCGTTACCTTTGAGTAAACAACAACTCTTAATAACATTGCGTAATCATAAAATTTATCTAGTAACTCTTTTTTAGGGCTCTTTTACACCAACATTTAGCTAGGCTAGCGCTTTGGAGTAAGAAGAGAGATACACTCTCCAAAATCACAAAACACACAATAGCATCTTGTGTTAGGGAGTGTTAAATTCCATTTGCAACATCTTGTCCTGGGAAGCTCTTCTCACACAAGGGTAAAACACTAGGTCGCATTGATATCGGCAGAGTTACTCACCCTGCTTTGTTGGTGTCAGTGTAGAGATTGCACGTATTACGGGGATCACTCAGAGGTATACCCACAATGATGAGTGGAAGCCTTTTGAGTTGATTTCGGGCTAGATACCCTGCCCTTGCGTGTGGATCGG
>JZKD02S1743153.1:231599-250422 GCA_000966675.3 Picea glauca
GGTGGGCAAGGTGGTACGATTCAATTTCCTCTTACCGGACACAATCCAATTACTACACAACCTTCGATTGGCACACAACTTTCGGTTGGAACTTTTCCTGCGGTCGGGGGACCAAACGCGCCGTTGGGACAAAATATGACACCTGCTTTGGCACAATAATGAAATCAGATGTTGATAAATATTCCTCAAACGACTGGGGGGCAGCATTTTTCTGTCCCTACTGTAGGCCAACCATATCCGGGTGTACCTAATCCTATTTGGGGTACGAATGCTCAAACTCATGTCCCCACTCAAGGATACAATCCCCCGAGTTATTATCCTCTCCAACCACCACCAAATCAGCCTGGGTCTTCCCATTATGGGAAGACTGCTTACGGTCCTATTGGTTTGCCGACGGGGCTTCCACCTCAAAGCCACCAGTACCCACAGGTGAATCGACAATTATCTTTTCTTGCTACTTTGGATTTTCCAGATTTGTCTAGGATTTTGAATGATCCTATTCGTCACTCTCCCCAATGGCTTGTTATTCCAGCCAAGCTTCCATCGGACATTCCTAAATTCGACGGCAAGGTGGGAGAGGACCCAAACAATCACGTTATGACTTTTCACCTTTGGTGTTCATCCAACTCGTTGATGGATGACTCTATTCGTCTGCGTCTTTTTCAACGAACCCTTACAGGTTCTGCTACAAAGTGGTATATTGAATTGCCACGAGGTTTCTTCTCTGATTTCAACACCCTAGCTATGGATTTCCTTACACATTACCAGCTATCGATCTGTTATGATACAGGGACTGAGATTTTAACTTCCTTCAAACAGAACAAAGGCACTGATATATCTGATCACATCCATGAGTGGCGAAGGAGACGATGTCTCATTAAACTTGAGCTCCCTGATCAATTACTGGCAGAATGGTTTACAAAATCATTTGTGAACGAAATCGGTAAGGAGATTGCCATGGGTGGTGTCATCATGGAAGAGATATAATTCGTGTTCAATATCTTGATCTCGTTTATTCACAAATGGGAACTCTTTATGATTTACTACCTGATTTACCTTGTCCTAATGCTTCCAGCACTTCAACTACTCCAGCTGCCTCACATGCGGTTGACGGTGTGATTGGTACTGCCCAAGCCCAATCGCATTCAGTTTCAAGCACAAACCCAAAGTCTACTTCTTCTAATGTTCCAAATGCTCCATCTCCTACCACTCCCACTGGAAAAACTTTTGAGGTAAATGCCGTTCAATCTACTCCGGCCGGTAAAAACAAATCTAAAAAGGGGAGAGGCAAGAATAAGGAGGGAAAAAATAATAATCAAGCAGAGCAACCTAAAACTACTCCTGTTGAATATCGGGATAAGCACAAACCACGATACCCTTGCCTTATCTGTGGTGATGATCACTACACGAAGGATTGTCCACGACGTGTCGAGGTCACTAAATTCCTTCAGAGAACCCCGAAACCCCCTGCATCGGCTGTCTTGTCCCAACCCTTCCCGTCTCAACAACAGGCTCAGTTGGCCATTCATGATCAACCATCCTCTTCTACTACATCATATGTTTTGATGTGTACTGGTGATTCTAAGCAGAACAACGTTGCACTCACGACTAGAGACAAAGATTATTCTCCATCTAAGGAGAAGGTTGACGATTTACCTCCTGCTTTGGTACAACCCTCTCCAACGACTCCACCTACTAACAGTCCTCTTCATCCAGAACGACCAAGCCTTGACACAGTTCTGCGACCTCTCCCTAAGGGTGTTGTTAGGAAATTGGCTTTCAATCCTCATGCTCGTGCGGCCCAGAACTACAACATTGTTGAAGATCTGGCCCAGGCACCTTCTACGATGTCATCCCTTGAAGTCCTTCAGTCTTGTCCTGCACAACGGAAGGCACTGTTGAAAGCTATCAGTGGAATTGACCCTACAAGATACGAATTTGATAGTCTTTGACTTGGAAGATCACATTCCCAGGTTACCCACTCAACTAGCGTTCCAGATACAAGTTGTTGTCTCTGACAAGAACATTTTCCGAACTGTGATTGACGAGGGTGCCTCAACGTGTGTAATGTCTTTTGCTTGCTGGAAATCCATTGGCTCTCCTCCCTTGAACAAATCACAGAATACTCTTAAAGCCTTCAATGGATCTGGTTTTAAGCCTTACGGTGTTTTCCCTTCATTTCCTATCATGTTAGAAGGTAAAACGGTCCAAGTTGAAGTGGAAGTCTTCGACGCTCCCCTTGATTATAATCTTCTGCTTGGCCGCAGCTAGATCGATTCCATGTGCGCCGTTGTGTCAACACTTTTCCGTGTAGTACGTTTCCCTCATCAAGGAAAGGTTGTTACCATTGACCAACTTGCCTTCTTCAATTCTGAAACTTGTACTGGTAATGTGCCGTTTATTGCCAAAACCCCACCGGGTTATGAGAATGTCGGTGTAGGTCTTTTAAAGAACTCCTCATTAATGGGTACTTTCCCCATTCCACCGCCCGATGTTCCACGCCCGTCCGTTGATTCTATCAACATGATCTCCATCATGCCTCACGAACTTCCTGCATCTTCTGACCCTTGGATAGTCCCTGACCCCGAAGATCATCTTCGTTTCGGCAACGCAATGCCATTAAGTCCAGTTGAGTCTACTTATCATGCGATTCAAATGGAAACACCTTCTACCCCCTCTCTTGATAAGTTGTCTCCCGATCCTTTTTGTGTTATTTTTCCCACTGACGAGGTGATCATGTCCGTCATGGAGGACACCCCTTGGGACGTTGGGCATCATCGTTCCATACTTTTTCTGGAGCAACACACTCTTGACCAACGGATTTCAACTCCATCGACCATTGTTGTCATCTCGACTGTTCCTGGGTCTACACAAGATGTGTTTGCCGAAGGGAACCTCAGTAATATCTCGCCCACGATTCCCATTGACATATCCATTAAACCTGGGATTGTTGAAAATGTTCATATTGGAGCTTCGTGTTCTTCGGACGAAATTGTCACCTATATGTATTTATTCAAAGAATTTCGTGACATCTTCACCTGGAGCTACGAAGAGATGCCAGGTATCGACCCTACAATTGTTGTACATGAGATAAATACATACCTTGATGCTAAACCCGTCCGGAAACACCTTCGTCCAGTTCACCCCCGTACAGCGGCTGCTATCAAGCTCGAAGTTGAAAAACTTTTGAAAGTGACTTTATTTATTCGGTGGCTCTTACAAAATGGGTTTCTAATCCTGTTCCGATTGATAAGAAAGGTGGCAGTATTCATGTATGTGTTGATTATAGGGATATTAATAAAGCTTGTCCCAAGGACAACTTTCCTACCCCCTTTGTCGATCAGATTGTCGATGACTGTGTCGGAAGTGAAATCTTCTCCCTCGTGGATGGTTTCTCTGGCTATAATCAAATTAACATTGCTCCCAAGGACCAACATAAGACTTCTTTTATTTGTCCTTGGGGTACTTTTTCTTATAGGAAACTCCCTTTTGGACTCAAGTATGCGGGCGCTACTTTTCAACGCGCTATGTCTTACGCCTTTCATGACATAAAGGATATCGTTCAACCCTATTTGGACAATTTACTAGCTCATTCTATGCGCAGAGTCGATCACCCTACTCACCTCCGTGCCATTTTCATTCGTTGTCGGTTCTATCGTATACGTTTAAATCCTCATAAGTGTGTTTTTTGCATAGAATCTGGCTGTCTTCTAGGTTTTATCGTTTCACATCAAGGGATCTGGGTGGATCCTATTAAGGTTGAGGCGATCCTTAATCTCCCTCCTCCTTCTACACTGCGCCAGTTGCAAAGTTTGCAGGGGAAAGCAAACTTTCTTCGTCGTTTCATCCTGAATTACGCCGAGATCACTCGTGGTTTTACGCGGCTACTAAAGAAAGATTCAGAGTTTGTCTGGGATACCATTGCCAACAATTCTTTTGAAGCTTTGAAGTTGTCCCTCATGCGCGCTCTGCTTCTCTTTCCTCCCGATAACAGTCGTGATTATCTCCTTTATCTTGCTGCCTCAGAGTACACTATTGGCATGGTTCTCGTTCAAGAGGATGATGCGCACGATGAACATGTTGTTTATTACTTGATTCGAAGTCTCACACCCACTAAAATCAAGTATCAACATGTTGAAAAACTGGCCTTGGCTTCCGTTCAAGCCGTTCAACGCTTCCGGCACTATATCCTCTCATGAAAAACTACGGTGATTTCTCATTGCAACCCTATGAAACATATTTTGACACGTCAATTGCTAGGGGGAAAATACTCCAAATGGATTGTCATACTCCAGGAGTTTGACTTGGAATTCGATCATGCCAAGTCCAAGAAATCCTTAGTTTTTGCTGAGTTGATATGCGATTTTCCTCACTCTGCAACGGAAAATGTAGCAGTAGATTCATTACCCGATGAATCTCTTTTCCTTATTAGCTCTGACGATATTTGGTATGGGTATATCATTATATATCTCCAAACCCAGACTTTCCGGCCTACTTTGTCTAGTACTGAACGACGTCATATACGCTATCAAGCTCGTCAATACATTATCCTCGGGGATACTCTTTACCGTCGGGGAATTGACTCTATTTTTCGGCGTTGTCTGACGTTTGACAAAGCCGAGAAAGCTCTGAATGACTGCCATTCCAGAGCATGTGGTGGTCATATGTCTGGGTATGCTACTGCCTAGAAGATCTTACGCGCAGGGTATTTTTGGCCTTCTTTGTTTAACGACTGTATTATTTCCGTTTAGAAATGCCATGCCTTCCAAACCTACAATCAGAAAATTTGGTCACATCCTGCTCCTCTTCATCCTATAGTCTCAGTTGGTCCCTTTGTGAAATGGGGCATCGATTTCATGACATGTCACCCTCACTCGGTCGGGGGGCACGGTTACATCATTGTAGCTGTTGATTACTTTACAAAATGGGCCGAGGCGATGCCGACATTCGACAATACTGGAAAGACTGCAGCCTTGTTTCTTTTTAACCACGTCATAGCTCGTTTTTGTGTGCCCCAAGATATCGTCACTGATCATGGTAGTCACTTTAGGAATTTTATGATGTCTGAACTTACGGAGAAGTTGGGTCTTCGTCATGATAACTCAACGCCCTATTATCCACAAGCTAATGGTCAAGTCGAAGCAATCAACAAAATTCTCATAACTATGCTTCGACGGATGATAGGAATTCATAAAACAAGTTGGCACACAATGTTGTTCGTGGCATTGTGGGCGTATCAGACATCTGTTAAATCTGCTACTGGATTTACGCCTTTTCGGTTAGTCTATGGTGTGGAATCCATTCTTCCTATAGAATGCGAGATACCCTCTCTGAAGCTAGCTGTCGAACTCCTACCCAACACTTCTGCTGAAGAAGAACGTCTATTGTATCTAATGCGATTAGACAAAACTCGATGTGATGCCACCCTAGTAATAGAAGCCCAGAAGAAGTGTGTCAAGGCCCAATATGACAAGCATGTCAAGCCTCACATTTTCTCAGAAGGTGATCTTGTTCTTCTCTATGAGCAGGATCGAGATTTGTTAGGAGCTGGGAAATTCGAACCCATGTGGCGAGGTCCTTATATTGTTCACTGAGTTTTGGAAAAAGGAGCATATGAGTTGGTCGATTACGATGGTATCCCTATGAGTGAACCCAGGAATGGGATGTACTTGAAGAAGTACTATGCATAAATCATCTGTGCACAAGTACTTGTATTTTAATGTATCATAATTTGTGTGTGCTACTATAGTTTGCTTTGGTCGTTAGTTGGTCTCTGCCCTTATGTGACGTTGTGTTTGATTTCCAGATGTCAGAGTCTTCGCTACCCTATATTGGCTTCGCTGATGGTGCTAGCCATAGTACTCGGAACCTAGCTTCCGCTGCATGGGCAATCTATGCCCCAACAAACAAACTTGTATCTTTACGAGGTGTATGCCTTGGCTGTGTGACCAACAACATTGCAAAGTATAGCATCGTTATTGAATTATTGGTTGATGCTATCTCACTCGGAATTCATCATTTGGTTGTGCGACTTGATTCACAGCTTGTAGTACTACAGTTAAGTAATATCTACTCTATTCAAAGTCCTACTTTGTTACAGGTGTATTTGCGAATTCACCTCTTGGAACGTTATTTTGATCACATTGAATATCAACATATTCCTAGATGTCTAAATACATTAAAAGATGCTTTGGCTAATTATGTATTACACAGAAATTTGAATCATTTATAAGTCATACACAACAAAAGTCACACAAATGTAAAGTAAACCGGTAGAAGCCGTCTGTATATATATAACGATCAAAAGAGTTTTTTTTACAAAAGTTTGTCCGAAGACCAAAATGTCAAAAATGGAAGCTTATAGCTTCTACAATGTGACGTCATGGATGACGTTCACGGTAACACACGACTACTCTAGAAACCCTACGGAGCAGTCGAATCATAGCTGCTGATACCCCTACAGTGTGACGCTGATCATGTCATGGAACCTCTTCCAGAGTCATATCTGGAATGTCTGCTGTCAAGCCCTCTAAATTATGTTCCACCACCTGATAATCCTCAGCATACTGTGGTGTTGTTGCTACCTCTCCTTACCACTGGATAGGAGAAGTGCCAGGAGGTCTATACGGTCCAACATCTGTGTTATCAACAAATGATTTGGTATTAGTCTTCGAACGCATATATAAAACAAAAACATTTGAATATGATAAAAAATTCAAAAACATTTAAAAAGAGAAAAATGCATGTACTTCTTACCAAGGTCACCCCACTAGGTATCCTCAGGCAGTGCTAAATCCGGATCTCCTTGGAAATCTAGCCCAGCATAAGCGTAGTCATCGACCATCAACATCTGGGTTTGAAGCCAGTCAAAGAAAATATCGTCGTACTTGACGATCGGTCCTGCTACGTGCCGGGCCATGAGCCGACACCATCTCATCATCCTTGGATCCCTAGGACCTGGTATGTTCCACTCAACCTGTAGTATAAATACGGGGACCCTCTCAAGGAAGAAGGACACCAATAAAGATCCATACCCGAATTGCTTCAAGTCACCTCGCCTACATTTGATAAATTGCTTTTTGATACTGCGAAGCACAACATCTGCCTAGTTGAATACTCGAGGCTCAGTACAGTCGATGGCGTACTGGAAGTAGCTCTGTAATGCGATATGAGGAGAAGAACTCCTAGCCATCCGAGCTATAGTGAAAAGGATAGTACAAAGGGTCAAGTCTTGTACCCCCCATATAGCCACTTTTCCTTTTTTCCTTTCAGCCTCGGGTACACAGTATTGATTGCAATACTCACTCATCTTTAGCCCACCACCTATACTACCGGTCAGGCTGACATAGAACCCCCGTCGGGACAAGCTGGTCAAAAAATAAATGTCCTCAATGTCTAACGACAATGTGTGAGCTCCCACATGAAAAACCTGCTGATCTGGGTCCCACATACGGACCAGGTACTCTAGAAGTCTGACTTGGGCCCTCATGCCCGGGATGCGAAAGTATTTCAAGAGCCCATAATATCTCAATGCAGCTATGGTAGGAGGATGATTCTCGGCCATTGCATCATCCTCTTCATGTTCCCTTTCACGCCACTCAAGCACCATGTTTATGGCCAATTATCTGCACAAGGAACATAAAAGGAGGATTAATAACTTTTTCATGCTTTAGGTCTTTTTCATTTGCCTAAAAATTTAAAAAAAAATTGGGCTTTGCGGTTCTCGCAGGTGCCCCATTTGCATAGTGCGAGAACCTCGCAGGTGGCTTAAGGCTCACCTGCGAGAATGCATCATTCTTGCAGGCCCCGTATGGGCTGCCTACGAGAATGACAGCGTGCATATAGGGCCTAGAAAAACATCTTAAAAATTGAAATTTAACCAATGAAATGACAAAATGAAACCATGAAAATGTTAAGGATGAAGAACCTACCTTAATGTCGCAGACGAATCACTAAATGGTCTCTCGTAGCTCCCACAATCTAACGCCGAACTCGGAGAGTAAAAGAGGGGTTTTTGGAGCTCAATAGTGGAAATGTAAAATGGTGTGGTAAAAAAGAGTTTTTACTCATTTTATTTACTTTTACTATACCATTTTGGGTTTTTATGATTATTTATCGACTTAACCCTAATCCCTAATGTCATGTTGAGTGTATTTCTTGCAGGCGTGATGACTTTGATGATTCAATACAGGGTTATGGACATGTTTTTCTTTGTTATCGCGTGTTTTTGATTGTTTTTTATGGTTTTTACATAAAGCCTCGAGCGTCGTTTTTGTCCATTCTTACGCTCGTAAATATATGAGAACATGATCGAGCATAGTTTTATCACTTTTTCGGGCTCAACAAGGTTATACGAAAAAGGAACCCCCCTAGAGTTCTCTTTAAGCTTTTTTCAGACTCTCTAAACATGAAAAGATCGCCGAGCGACCTTGCTATTTTTCACGCTCGCTAAAGTATTTGAAGTACGCGTCTGGTGAGCGATAATTTATCTCTTTTTCAGTCTCATCCAAACTGTTTTACGAAAAAGGAACTGATAGAGTTCTCTTTTAAGTGTTTTTCCAAACTCTATAATCTTGAAAAACCTTCGAGTTTTCTATCTCTGGACTCGTTAAACAAACATTGACAGACCCGTGATGGGATCGAACCACTCCTTCTTAGGGTTCATTAAAAATACTCCGATTGACTCGTCTGAAGGATGAGATTACATCAACAAGCATATGTTATCCTCCTTAAGCTTGCGTAAAAATAAAGAGGTACTCGCTAGAAATGGTGGGGGAAAATTTGGGAAAGGGATATGTTTTCATCTTTGTATTGATTGGCAGTAAGTGTCGCTCTTGAACATGACACCCCCTATTCATCATTTGAAGCTAGTTTGGGAAATCCCTTTGTCTCTCATTCGATTTTCTACAAGGTCATTTCCTGTGTCGTCTTTCAGTCAATGCTGCCAAATCATTGGTCGTGTCGTTCATATGTTTAAGAGAAGTCCATTTGAAACCTATATTGAGTCGGCCATCTGCAGTTATCCATTCTCTCTGTGTCGGCCTTCCCTGTGTCCAGTCCAATTCACATCATACTCTGTTTCACTTTCAAAATCTATTACTCATTTCGTGTCATTGATGGAGGATACATCAAGGCCCTCCTATGATGATTTTTGTTCCGTCGACTTCAGCTCATTATCCGGAATCAAGACTTAGAAATTATTTGGTACCTTGGAGCTTGCATGTCTCAATGGCAGGTTTCCTCGCTTTCGACAGTGGGTTTACCTCATTGACCCTTGATCGAAAGATTCCATCAGATGTTCGACTCCAACTCATTTATTCACACTCGATGGATTGTACTATGGTATCTTGGGAGTCATTGACATCAATGGTGATTTCCCTCGCACTTGTTAACGGTTTCATCAATGACCGGTAATCAAGTGGTTTCTACCATGTTCAACTTCAACACATGTAATCACATGGTTAGATTCGTACTTTGGGAGAAGAAATTGAAGACCCTGGATATCATCTTTTTGATCCAGGTTACAATGGAGTATGTACAATTTATGACACATAGATCCACTGTGTATGTCTCGTGGCTATGTCATCTTGATTTGAAATTTCTCGCATAGATCCACAGTGTATTATGGTGGCTATGCTATATTTTGATGGCATGGATCCACAGTGTATTATGGTGGCTATGCTATATTTTGATGGCATGGATCCACAGTGTATGATTGGTGGCCATGACCTATGTCTATAATGTCATCATTCTATGATCTGAGTATGGGAATGCCTACCTCAGAATTGATATATATAATATACTGCAGATGCTTGGTTGTTCGCAGGTTTCCAATTAGATGTGCTCCTGGTTCCCGACACACACATGCAACTTACAAAGTCTATCGGCTGTCACTAGTTCCAACCTCGTACTTTGGGGGGGCATTCTGTTACCCATGATTTTGGTCATCATGATGATATATTGATTATGGTGTACTCAGGCTCTTCATTAGAACTTTCTCCTAAGAAAAGTTACCTTCATCTCTTTCTAGAAATCACATTTTTGAGGACTGTTTGCAGGCTGCTAGTATATTTGCCTGCGAGAATGAATGATTCTCGCAGGCTGCCTTAAGCCAGGGTGCGAGAATTTCACATGGTGTTGAACTGATAGGGTGCGAACTCTTTCTAAAGAAGGGAAAAAAATGAATTCTCGAAGCTTCTAGAAAGGGAATCTTCTAGAAGGATGAGATGGCATTCGAATGGTTATCCTAGTACTGGATTCCCTGATTTATTGGGATCATTCTTATCCAAGTAACTAATTCATTCTCTCCTATATATTGAGGGAATTCTCATGGAAAAGGTTAATTAAACAAGGTTAAGATTTATTGGAGAATTAGTGAAAGAATTGTGTGAAGGATTGAAGCTATAGCAGCTTGGAAAGTCCAACAAGGATATCATAAGGGTTTTGATATTCTTCATGCAAGTGAGCAAGTGTGTGTGTCGGAGCCAAGGGCCATCGAAAGGAAGTTTGCGACATCAAGGCCCAGGTTGTAATCCATCAATATGATACAGTAATATGTCCCTTTCCCATAAAGCTATTTCCACTTTATTGTATAATTCCTTGATCATATACATAGATTGACTTTTGAATATATTGAGCTGTCTTCACTTCGATTGGTTTGTGTTGTCTTGGTCTTGACTGCATGAGAGCATTGGAATGAAGTGGGATAAACAAAGACCATAGGAAGTTATTATAAGGTATGTTACTCGTTCTTGCCTCCTACTTAATTCAATAGTCAAAATCTAGGGAGAGAGTATTATTCTGTCTTGATTTGTTCTAAATCCAGGTGGATCTAGGGAGATCGGTTTGTGTCCGAACTTATGGATTTATCCAATAATAGCTGGAGGTCATATCTCTCCTTCATCCCCTTCGATTGGTGGTCTGCATCAACAGTCCACCGGGCAGCCTGCACACATGAGTTCATTTGGAGCCGGGAGTCAAGGAACACCTGTGCACACTATGTCGATTGGTTCGTCATCATTTGTTTGGAACGAGACATTTGGTAACAACACTTTCGCATCCACCGCTTTCCTGTCTGGGGGCACTCCCATTTTTGGACAGTCTACTCCGGCGTAGGGTACTATTCCTACGCCGGGGGCACATATAGCAGGACCTTGGAACTCAGGACAAGGATCCATTCCCTACTCTGGAATGCCATTCTAGGGTAATTCTTTCCACAGTCAATGGAACTCTGGACATATTACTATGCCTCTCCCATCAAGACCGACATGGGGTAATCCTTCCCAAAGTCTTTCAAACACGATGAATGCGCACCATCCTATGTCCTTTATGGGAAATCAGTCGATGATGTCTCCACAGATGCAAAATCCTTACACTGGTCAAGGCCATGGTTTCTACCAGAATCCTGGCTAGCAGCCAAACTTTTCCTGGCAACCTGGTGCCAATCAAACTCCAGGACCCTTTTTTCCAGGCTATCAACAGCAACCCAAACTACCATTCCTGGCGACGTTACACTTGCCAGATTTGACAAGGTTGTTAAATGATCCTATTTGTGACGATCCACGTTGGCCTTCTATGCCAACGAAGTTGCCTTCGGACATTCCAAAGTTCGAGGCCAAGCCTAACGAAGATCCAGGTGATCATGTGACTACCTTCCACCTTTGGTGTTCATCTAACTCATTGAAAGATGACTCCGTTCAGTTGCGATTGTTTCAACGCACTCTTATCGGGAGTGCCATGAAATGGTACATCGAGCTCGATCGCTCAAGATACTCTTCTTTTGGCGAACTGGCGATGGCCTTCCTTAACCATTTCCAGTTACCTGTAAGATACGACGCTGGCACAGAGTTGCTCGCCAATTTCGAACAGACAACAACAGACCATATCTCTGATCATATCCGAGAGTGGAGATGCTGGAAGAGTCTAATCAAAGTACCAGTCCCACCAGCATTCCTGCTTGAGTGGTTCCTTAAGTCTTTAGTCCCACAATTATCCAAAGACGTCGCGACTTCAGGAGTTTTCTCCGAAGAAGATGCCATCATGAGGGCTCAACAGTTTGAGCTCATATATTATCAGTCTGGTTTATTATACAACATCCTGTCGGATGCACCACGATCGATACTAGATAAAACTAGACAGAGAGTTGGACCACATGCTGATAGTATTGTTGGTTCAGCACAAACCAAGCCCGCTGAGCAATTGACAAAGCAATTGCAACAGTTATCTATACAACACTCAGTGGCCAGCCAGACTACTGCTTTGGCTGCTCCTCCTACCCAAATGTTGGAAGTACACTCCGTGCAGTCGACTAACCCAAAGGCCACCCAGCAGCCTGAAGGGAAGAAAAAACAATGAAAGAAGGGTAAGTGGGATAAAAAACCCACTGATCATGCTGGCGAGGGCACCATGAAAAAATGGAAGGCGAGGTATCCATGCAACTTGTGTGCAGAAGACCACCCGACCCATGTTTGTCCTCGACTTGTAGAGGCCCAAAAGTTTGTCACACAGCAACAACAAGCAGTGTTGACTAATCCCTTTCAACATGGGAAAAATTTAACTCAAGCCTCTACAAGTGCGGAAGGGGGCAGCCAAGAAACCTGCCCTCCTCCAAACAATCCCTCATCCGCAAACATATATATGGTTAGGGGTGATGCTTTCATAATGACTAGAGCGCATGACTATAGCAAACCAAGCGCCTCTGAGAAGGGTAAAGAAGTTGAACTCCCATCTCTTCCTCTACAGATCGAGAAGACATTGGGAGAAACAATGACACACATTCCAAAGGGTGCATTTAAGAAAGATTCTCACAACCCAAATGCAAGGGCTGCCCAGAATTACTCTGTGGTGGAGGATTTATCACAAACCCCTTCTGCGATGTCTGCTTTGGAAGTCCTTCAAAGTTGCCCTGCTCAGAGGAAATCCTTGTTAACTGCTTTAGGCTCTACTGAGACTTGTAACCCGGGTACCATCATGTTAGATACAACCGACTTAAAACCTCGTCTGCCTTACCACGTAGCGTTTCAGATAGTAGTGGCTCATCCCACGAAATTTTTTACATGGAATATCTTCCGCACGGTGGTCGACGAGGGAGCCTCGACATGCATTATATCGTTAGCATGTTGGAAGGCCATTGGCCAACCAACTTTTTCTCGATCACCTACTCTCCTCACTACATTCGACGGTCGTTCTTTCCGACCACATGGCATTGTCCCTTCTTTCCCTGTGCAGTTAGGAGGGAAGACCATGTGCCTCGAGGTAGAGGTAGTCGATGCTCCCCTCGACTATAAACTCTTATTAGGTCAGAGTTGGACTTATTCTATGCAAGCTGTGGTTGCTACAGTTTTCTGAGTCTTGTTGTTTCCGCACGAGGGTCGGTTAGTGACCATCGATCAATTGTCCTTCTCTAGACCTGACCCAGCTTTGGGGGCATCCATGGTTCCCCTGATTGATAATCCTCAACCCAGTGTCGTTAACGTAGGAGTTGGTTTGTGCCCATCCTTGATGGGTACCTTCGATTACCCACCTCCTCATGATGATGTCAAGTTTATATCTAATCACCACAAGGCTGAGATTTTTCAAGTTTCATTGTTCCGCATGACTTACTTTGTAGATCCGTGGATTCTTCCTTCCCCATCATCCACGATGGATGAGACAGGGCACTCCGGCATGTCCATGCCCTTGTCGGCTGCTGAAGTAGCGTACTCATTAGTCCACCAAGCTTCAACTAACCTTGATCCGACTCCTGCACAAGAGTTGGATCCACTTCTAGAGCCTATCTAGGCTCAGGGTTCTCTCGCTAACATCGATTCGTTAGACTTAGTCTTGCCTTCAGACGAAGAAGTAATCGAAGCAATGACTATTCCAGACAAACCTTGGGATGATCTTCATAACAGGTCATATTTCCTCCCAAAGTTAAGCCGAATCAAAGCAAGAGAATTCACCATGACTATGAATGGAGATAGGTCTTGTCATACTAATCCCTTAGCTACACACAAGATCTATGCTGAGGGTAATATGGAAACCATTTCTGAACCGATATCTATCAATATCTCCAGAACCCCTGGTGTCATAGACAATGTTTTCGTCGAAGCATACAGCTCCCCCGAGGAGATGCCAGGCATTGACCCACAAAGTGTCGATCATGAGCTAACTTTGTTGTTTTTCAAGCTCGCTTTGAGATTCGAAAGAAACATCTGGCGAGACTGCATTTATGCTTTTCGATCTCATCTGGATTAACTGAGAAAAGTAACCATTGTGGAGTCTTCTTTAAGCCCTTTTCAGACTCCTTAAAGATGAAAAAATTGCCGAGTGACCTTGTTTCTTCACACTCGTTAAATTGGTCCAGAAGAACGTTCCTTAAACAGGTCTTCTTTTAATCCCTTTTCAGACCCTTTAAACATGAAAAGATTGCCGATCGATCTTGTGGCCTTTCACGCTCATTAAACTGAAATTTGAAGTCACGTCTGTCCGATGGTAGTTTACCCCTTTTTCGGTCTGGATGGTCAACAGTACGAACAAAGGTATACTCTATAGAACTTCCGTTCTTTAGAATATTACTCTCAGGTATGATTTTATCCCTTTTTCGGGCCTGAGGGACTAAACTTACGAAAAATAAACCCCCACAGAGTCCATAGTTAAGATCTTTTCAGACTCCCTAAAATTGAAAAGATCGTCGAGTGACCTTATTCTTTCACACTCGTTAAATTGGTCCAGAAGAATATTCCTGACAGAGTCCATAGTTAAGCTTTTTTCAAACTCCTTAAAAGTGAAAAAATAGCTGAGTGATCTTGTCCTTGTCACACTCGTTAAAATGGTTTTGAATTGACGTATAATTGGTGCTAGTTTATCCCTTTTTCGAACCGACTAGACTATTGTCGAAAAAGGTACCCCACTGGAGTCTCCTTTTATGCTTTTTCAGAGTCTCTAAATATGAAAAATCATCGAGCTTACCTTCTCTAGGCTCGTTAAACTTACATCGAAGGACGTTACCATTGTGTGTTCTATCAACCGCATTTGCATACCTTATCCATCAGCCTTGTGACAGTTTTCTTATGCGTCTTAACACCTTTGGCCACCAGAGGATTTTTCCCAAGTATCATTTTACCAGAACATTAGTCTTGTCCTTGTGCCTTGAATTTGTATGTTTGCAGTACTCCTTCCTCCATTGTAACGTAAAATTCCTTTATTCTTTTTCAAAAATTATCAAAAAGAACAAAAAAATCAAATATACCCCAAAAAGAGGATGGGAAAAGTATTTTTTTTTTATTGACAACATAATGAGTCACCCTTGGATAAAGCACATCTGTTCGTTTGACCATCAGACTATGGGATGTAGTACGACCTTAGGAAGCTTTTCTCGTTATATAGAGTTGTGTCCTCCACCGTTTGGTTACTCTTCCAAACATATGGAGAGTTTGCGTTGCCTCCTGCTTCGTAAACTTATGATTAACATATATGCTGCTTGAGTCTTATCACTTGTCATGCTATTGTCCAAGGGAAGTTTGTCACTAAGCCTGAGTCGACCCCTCTGCAATATGTCTCTTGTCCGCATACCCGGCCATCCTGAACGTCCAATCAAGTCCTTGTTCGAAATCACTGAAGCCTTCAGTCCGATCATCAAAGATTATCAAGTCCATAACCGACGAGCCATCGAAGACCTCTGGGTAGTGCAGTCGTACACTCATATTACACTCCTACCCGAGTTTTAGAAGATTTTGAAGTTGTTTCTTGAGCTTTGAAGTACAACCATCAGGTCAAATCAGCTTTTGGAAGATGGATACTCTATATGTATATCTTTCTGATTTTGAGATGTAGCTCTGTTGTGTATTATTCGCGGCTACTCTCTATAGTTATTTGACATGGATCTACAGTGTATTTGATTGGTATCCATGGTTCTATTTTATCCTGAGCATGGGTATGCCCGCCTCGGTGAGACATTTGTTATTTTGTAGACGACACCTCCTGGTTCTTGATCCTTGGGCTCACTCATTCAGCACATCAGTAAATATTGGTAAAAGATTGGTAATGTATTTCGGCCATCAGATGCTCTTCTGACCTCACACATTAGGGGGCATCTATTATAACCCTAAATTGCACCACACATGCTTACCTGGTGTCAGGCCAATTCATATCCCTTCATTGCCAAAACATCTGCTAAACAACCTCTTGGAAAATCCTCTTGAATCAAGGGCCACACGCCCTAACCCATTACTGCACGCGTGTGCATGCTGGCAGGCCCACTACAACACATGTGTACCTAACAAAACACAAAAATAGGAAAGTTGCCGACGGAACAAAAAGCTATGGGTTAGTTAACTGAAACTCCCAGCCATGCATGGCCGAGGGTTCGTCCAAAAACCTAGCTCCTTCTAGCCTATAAAAGAAGGGGTAGGGGTACCATTTGGAGGAGGAAAATTATAGCGAAGAAACTCTGCCCATTTGCCAAATCCATTGTCCCAACCCTTTAGCCTTTCCTCAAGCCAAAGGAGAATTAACGCAAAGCAGTTGGAGGACATAAGAGGAGGAGCCTAGGATCAGGATCAAGGAGCAGTGGCCGGTCTGGACTTTGATTGTAAGTTGATTCATTTTTTTAAATAATAAAAGAATACTTTTCCTATCCCAATGCATGAGTTATCTATGATTTGTTTAATTTATGCTTATTTTCTAACCCTCAAGTAGAGAAGTAGCATGCATGCGTAGTTGTTTGTCTTGATTGTAGATTATCTTTGGAAGGAGCAACGAAAGCAAGCAGTCAAGAGCGCAACGAAGGATCTACACCAAGCATCAGTAAGAAGGTTAGTAGTTCCTTTCCATGCCTGTATCGTGAAAGAGGGGTTTAAATTTCGGGCTGTAGGTTAAAAAGTAATTTCTTTACGGTCAAAATCTGCATGCAAGTCTGACCCTAGTTTGCTAGTCCGTAGGGTATTTTTCCCAACAACAAGGGCAAGGGAGGGGGCTAAGTGTTTGGGCCTAGGGGCTAAGCTAGGGGGTTTACCTTTAAAGGAATAATATTTTAATATTTTTTCCTGAAGGCTAAGGTGGACATGTGGAGTGTTTTCCTAAGTTACTGGAAAAAGGAATGTATGCTAAATGGAGTGCATGCAGCTCCAGGAAGGTAGGTGTCGACCCAGGCTCATGCAATTAAAATAAAAGAGTCAAGATGTGTTGGGGGTTCGCTGGTCATTCTTCCCCATCCTTCCGTGGATTTCGTTTTTGGGATGTGTGATCGACCTCTTCCGTTCATGCCTTTCGGGAACCAAAAAACTGTGAAGCTGACACATCCTATTATCGTCTAGCCTCTACGTTTTTGACCTCTACATAATCACACACACATGAGCAATCACCCAATGGGAGGGAAATCTGACCTATGTTATCCTTGAACCCAACATATCTTCACTTACAAAACCGAGTTCATACCTTAACCATTTTGGGTGTTCATAATTGTTTTCCCTATTGATGTTGTTGTCACCCATACCTTGTTGGAGCAAGAGTTGAGGATTTGGTTGAAGAAGTAGGTTGTTAGGCCTGTGAGAAACACTCTCTCTAGGTGAGAGAGGTGGTTGTGGTTGAAGAGGCAGGTTTTCAGGCCTGTGGGAAACTCTCTATGTGGTTGAAGAGGCAGGTTGTCAAGCCTGTGGGAAACTCTCTCCAGGTGAGAAAGTGTGTTGTGGAAGTGAGTTCTCCTGGAAGGGGTCTTGTAGGTGCTATAGAGCTCTAAGAATTCTGGTCCGACCTATTGCTGGAGCCCAAAGGAAAGGGAGGTTAAGAAATCGAAGGTGAGACAGTGAAAGTGTATACTCATGGGGTGGGACAAGCATGTGGGGAATGAGATTCTGTGAGCAGTGGGCGTAAGTGGCACCTAGGAGAGAAGCCTTCCTCTCAAACCATGTGACTTTCCTATTTACCTTGCCTAGCCTAGGAATCCCTTGTCCGATGGATTTTAGTCCCAGCGCGGGGGTGACCTACTGCTGAGAGTGATGAGCAACGCAGTATAAGGTTGGGAGGTTCGTGGAAGGTATACACATAGTTGGTGGTGTTACTCCAGTTGAAAAGATAAGTATTATTTTTGTGTTTAATCCATATGTTATGCATGTTTGTAATGCTTGAATGTTATCATGTATTATGTTGCGTATAAGAATTACTGTTAATCTCCACTGAGCTTGAATGGTAGCAGTAACTTTGTGTTGTGTATTTTATTTCGTTTAAAATGAAAGTTATATATATATATGTATGTGTGTATGTATTCTGCGGGTAGCATTGCCTCGGTCTAGTGGAGTTGAGGGTCAGGGGATGTTACAATTTGGTATCAAAGCTAAGTCAAGTGTCACACCAGTGGTATGGCCCAGCCTGATTAAGGCTGGGGATGTTACAATTTGGTATCAGAGCTAAGTGAAGTGTCACACCAGTGGTGCGGCCCGACCTTTTGGTGGCTAGGGATGTTAAAATTTTGTATCAGAGCCAAAGTTTCAACACTGAGACTGGATGGGCCATGATAGTGGAAATTGAAGAAAACAATACGGACAGAATTATTGTTGAAGAAGACAAAATTCGAGTTTAGAGACAAGGCTTAACGCCGAACCTATATGGGATGGATAAGTGGTCTTTGGACCCAAGGTTACGAGTGGAAATTGTGTCTGGAGGAACCAATTTCGAATCTGAGAACGTTCCTTAGTGCCAAGAGGTTACCTTGGTCATGTTACAAAGCTCAGTAGGTGTAGTGGTATTATAAAACCTCGACAGGCATGGTGTTTGGAAACAAAGAGAGAGATCACAACACTTGAGGTGTTGGAGTCGCAGGATCTGTTCGGAAGGAAGGGAAATTATT
>JZKD02S1743153.1:258448-304396 GCA_000966675.3 Picea glauca
TTTAATGTAAATTTATAATAATAATCATTTAATTAAATGTAATTTTAACACATTAAATGACATTAATATTTTTTTGACAACTCTTGCAAATTATTTTTTACTCATCAAAATCCACAAAACTTATATAAGTTCAAAAAATTAAATTTTAAAACATAGATCAAATACCACATTTTCATTATAACTTAAAAAAAAAATATAACACATATTCATATATTCACCCACAAAATATTAATGTAAACCTTTTCTTATGTTAAATTCAATAAAATTACATTTATTTTAGCAATGCTTTCCCTTAACACTAATAGTTATTAAAGATGCTTTATCTTAAAGCTTATCCTCATAGGTATATCATGATATCATAAAATCATATTAATATTTTTATTATAAAACTAAAGTTAGTTTTAAATAAGTAAATTAGGAATCATTATATTATTTAATATGTTGTATGGTTAAAATTAAATATTCTAATACTACCTTATATATCAAAGTTTTCAAAGATTTGGTACATATTGTAGATTATATATATATAATTGGTAATTGGTCAAGATTATTTGGGCAAGGTCCTTTTAGGTTAGTGTCAATAGTCCACAAGCCAATGTTTATCAGGAAATTTATGACTTAGCAAGGATTAAATACTAGGGGACACATCCGCGAGGGAGATCCTACTCATGAGATGCATCTATCCTTTTAGTCTTATCACGATGGGCCAAGATCCCCGCAAGGAGGATCCCACTCATGGGAGGCACCTATAATTTTAGCCTTATCACAATGGGCCAAGATCTCCCGCAAGAAGGATCCCACTCTGGGTCCCTATCCTTCTAGCCTTATCACAGTGAACCAAAATCTCACTTCTAACCTTATCTCAACAGACCAAGATCTCATCAAAAATTTAAACCCCGATGGAGAAAATACAAAAACTACCTTTCAATCATTTTATCAAACCACCTCAACCTCCTACTAATAATATAGTTATTAATATTTAACACCAATAAAAAATAAAAATAAAAACAAAATATGAAATTCATTTCAATTCAAGTTGACTTACTCCTTTACGTCGTGATCGTAATTCAATCCTTGTACAAGTAGACATGCATTTAGATAAAACCAAATGGCCGAGATGCTCTACCGTATACGTTAAAGCAGAATACTATCAATCGTGGTCATCACGGCGTACTACTCTTTGATATTACACTTCATAAATAAATGTCTTCTCAATATCAAAAAAATATCGTCTTTTCACATCTTTGGAACTTGTTAATATGTTCCATAGTTTTTCAGAGCTTTGGAACTTCTTAATATATCCCATAGGTTTACTTAATATATAATTTTTATTTTTATTTTCATTTTTTATACATAGGTTTACTTAATATATAATTTTTTATTTTTATTTTCATTTTTTATACTTATTATAATTTAGTTATTAATTTATAATTAAAAGAATAATTATTAATTGTGATTAATTAATATGATTGACTTTTCACTATTATTCAAGAAAAATCATGCTACTCATTATTTAAGAAAAATCATGTTACCCAAAATAATATGTGGGTGGTTAGTAAAGGGGTAGAGTTTCCCTGATGCAAAATGGCTTTAGGTCTTGGACTGTTAACCAATTTTGTTACATCTGAAGAAGACAAGTTTTAAGTCTTACTCTATGACTAATAAGTGAGTTCATCATAAATAATATCAACAACAAAGTCAATATCTCTTATGATCATTATTGATGCTACCTTTAATGAAATATTATATTTTTTAATAACATTTTCTCTAAATCTCATACATATGGAAAGACATAAAATTATGTTATATATAAATGTCTAAAAACAACATTTATAACAAAATGTTAATTAGCAAATAATTAAACAAACTTTTCTTTACAAATAAATTAATTTATATTTTCTTTAATCCCTAATTTATTAATTAGAAAATGACATGAAACAAAGTTCTCAACACTTTAAATATCTAGATATGAACCTATTATTATTATTATTCTCTATTTTTCTTTATTGTTATTATGTTAGTTATTTTTTTAATTTCACATTATTGACTTTAATTCTTACATTATGTCCAAATCATAACGACATTGTAATTAATTATCCATGCTAAAATTTAAAACAATACTTAGCATGATTAATTACATCTTTAATTAGAGGGTTAAAATGGGTATGTTATAGTTTTGTTGCCATTCTATCCTTTCTTCTTTCACCTAATCAACTTGCAGGATGGAAATAACACAAACTAAGGCCTCAATGTCCTCTTCTTTCCTTGAAAGTGCATCCACCACTACATTCTCTTTCCCTATTTCAAAGTCATAACCTAACATCTTTGTGACCCATTTTTGTTTCTCTTCAGAAGATAAACATTGTTACAAGAAGTATGATAGACTATCGTTACCTTGAAGTGTCTTCTTATTAGGCAAGGTTGTCATTGATTAACTGCATGTTGTTTGGTCAACATTTCCTTCTCACAACTCGGTTTCAATAAGTTCTTTCCTTTAAGTTATTTACTCGTATTCTCTACAAGTATTATTCCTAGACAGAGTCTTACCCACTTAAAAACATATCTCTTTGTTTGTTGATTTTGTTACATGTTTATAACCTAAACTATCCACTTCTTGCAAAATATAGAAAAAAATCTAAAATTGGGGTCTCCTTAGAACCCTTGTAAAGCCTAGATTTGGTGTATGCTTTGCTAGCCAATGTTGCACCTAATGTAAATTTGACTTCATTTCACTTACAAGTCTAATTCTTTTTTTTATGATACCCTAATATGTCTGGTTCAAACTCCCACAAGTCTCATTCAATTTCATTTCTTAAAGGGGAAGTTAAGTCCAATGACCAATTTTTTTTATTTTTTTTGTGTCTTTTAGGTAAGAGACCTTGTATGAACTCCCACTTCACCAATATTTCCCAAATAATTCTTAAAGTTGGACCTATAATGATTTTCTCCATAATCTACCCAATCCCATAAGTGGTACTCAATTTAGACCTCACAATCTTCATAAATTATTGTTTTATTGACACCACCTGTTTAAGCCTAGTTTGAGGACCAGACAAAGACCTTAACATGTACAGGATGGCATGTGCAAAATTTTGCCAGGGTTAGAGGAAGAATCAGTTCCAGGTGGATCTTCAAGAACTGCCTTCCTTTCTAAGAGGGAGTGTTGATGTTTTTAGCATTGGATAGGTAATTCTATTGGAAAATTGGTTTTCATTGATGTCAACCCTAGAAGAAGCCCTGAAGCAAGTTTGGAAGCCTCTAGAAGCTATGGGTGTACTTGAAGAAGTCTCCATAATGGTCCCCTTATGGCATAGCATTAAGCATGGCCATCATGGGAAGATGCTTTGAAGAAGTCTAAAATAAGCCCTCGAAAGAAGTCTACAAGAAGCCCCGAAGGTGTGGTCATGAAGCCTGAAGTTGATTGAAGAAAAAGAGCATGAAGGACATTGCAAATGCATGAAAAACCTATGGATTGATAGTCCTCGTCAAGCCGTTTCCAATAGTAGATGGCATGCCACATGGTTCCTCATTGTTGATAAGTTATTCCCTCTTAAAGATGAAGCCCCGAAGTATGGTCAAGAAGCCCTGACGTATGGTCAAGAAGCCCTAGATCTAAGGAAAATAAGTTATAAGTCGGCTCTAAAGTCAAGTAAAGAAGGTACTTCGAAAAGTATAAATACACGTTAAGAATCTCTGATTTTCGGAATTCAATATTGTGATCTCTTATCACAATATTTGTAGTGAATTTAAGAGGGAAGATGAAGTGAAGAAGGGCAAAATTCCAAGGGAATACGAAGTCATGTGATGATGTGTTCTAAGGTGTGTTGTTTAAAGGTCATCTTACCAATTTTTCTATAAAAAAATTTCTAGAATGATTCAGATAGTGAAACTTGAATTTTATTGAGAATACATATCAAGGTACCTGTGGTACAAATTTAAGCTTCTGGGTCATTTTACTTTTGTAGATACACTATGTGGAAGATAAGGTTTTTTACTAGTCTTGTAGCTAGTGTCAAACAAGTGTTCTGGGTAAAACAATCATAACTTCTTCATAGAGGATCCAAATTATATAAGAATAATTGAATTGGAAATAGTATATTCTGTAGTAGTTTTTCTGTGATTTTCATAATCATATATCAAATATTGAGCATGTGGCATGTTGTAAAAGTTCGCTATCTAGAACAAGCTAGAATTCAAGAAGGTTTGCCATATTCACTATATCTCATTTTCAATGATGATTCAAGGAGAGAAACTTGGAGAAATTTCAGATATGATATCGAAGAATATTGGGTACACTTTTTAGACCTTGATTCATTGTAGGTATGGAGTTATACTTGTTGGAAGTTAGTGTTTGTGACTAATCTAGAAACTAGTCCCAAATAGGTGTTCGAAATAAATTTAAAAAGTGATGTTGGGGTTTATATGTGGACCCATGTGGACCTAGGATATTTATGTGGACCCAGGTTGATGATGTTGATATGTCATTTATGATGTATACATATTTGATGATGATGATATATCAATTGTGGTGGATCTAGTTTTTTATGATAATGATGTATCAGTTATGGTGTATCTAGTTTTGATGATGTTGATATATCATTTGTGGTGGATCTGGTTTTGATGATGATGATGTTTAGTATCAATGACAATAACAATGACAGGTTGAGTTTGGTTTTATGATGATGATGTATCAATATCTATGACATTAAAAGTGTTAGGTTGAGTCTCTTATTTATATTTATGGGAGTTTGGGTGGTGCAAGAGAATATTGGTTTCTTTAGATAGTAGGTTGATGCTTGTAGGGGGGTTGAATATTTCTTTGAGTTGGTGCTCATAAAACTAGGGGGTTGGAGCCTCCTTCCAGTTGGAGCTGGAGAATCTAGGGAGTTGGAGCTTCCTTCAGGTTGGTGCCTGTAAACTAGGGGGTTGGAGCCTCCTTCCAGTTGGAGCTGGAGAATTTATGGAGTTGTAGCTTCCTTTTTGGTTGGAGCCCGTAAACAAGAGGTCAGTGCCTCCTTCCATTTGGTGCTGGAGAATTTTGGAATTTGGTGCTTTCGGTTAATGTAATCTTCAAGATATATATCAAAAATTGTTTTGTGGTTTTCTCCCATTTGGGTTTCCATGTAAAATTCTTGTGTATTGTGTATCTCTAGATATATGTTTATGATATCTTGAATGCAATCATAAGTGATACTTTGTTGATAAGTTAATGTTTACATGTTGTGATTAAAAATGGTAAAAAGTGCTCAATACTTATTCACCCCCTCTCCCAGTATTGGTGAATATTCCAACAACTTCCACATTGGTTTTGTGTCTAACATGTGGAACTCATCCTTAATGCCTCTCAGGACTTACGAGATTTATTTCAATAAAGTGATTATTAAAGTGAATTTACTTTTGTAATTAATATATTTTAATTTAATTAAATGCCTAAGTATTTGGCATTAGAGAATTAAATTGAATCTTAGCCATTATATCATAAAGTGAACGTGAGATCTAATCTCATCCTTTGATCACTTTGGAGATCTAGGATTTTGGATTTAGGGTAAACTCAAGGTTATAAAAGGAAGCCTATGTGAGAGGAGGAGACACATATAGAGTGAGATATGATATCTCATTGATTGGGTGGAGAAGGAATTTCATCCAAGTGTGCAGGGGAAAGGTTTGATGAAGGAGCAAAGGGGAAACAAAGGAGTAGCATACATGTGTGATAGGCTAGGCTATTTTGTTGCATTGTATTTTCATTGGGTGGGCCATTATCCCAGGACAATAGCCCATTTTTATCTAATAAAATCTACAAAGTATTAGTTTTCCCTCAGGGTTTTTTCTAGGGGCATTTTACCCAAAAATTACATGTGTACTTTGTGTATGGCTTCCTTATTTGTTCTTCCATTGCAATGTTTTGTTAAAAACTCAAATGTGATTTTATTAAATAAATTACTTTATTTTGAATTAATTTTGGGGTGTTGGGTTAAGATAAATTAACATGGTATCAGAGTGTGATATGTGAAGAGGAACCAAGTGCATAGATCATGATTTGTAGTGCATAATATTTTTTTGTTTTGTAGGCTGCGAGTAAATATTTAAGAGAAAATAAATAAATAAATAAAGTATAGTCATATAATGTAAGGTTGTCATATAGTTCGTACATTCGATGTATAGTCGTACGGTCAAGTGTTCCATAAATACATGGTATTCACTTAGTGAACCTGTGACATAGCACCTACATTCATGGGGTATTAAAGAATACCCCCACTTTCACTAGATATTGATAAATACCTCCAAAAATCCTTTTTTTGAACCCCCTTCATATCTTTCTAATAAAAGAAACTCCTATTTTTACTAGATACCCCTTTTTGTACCTCCCAATACCTATAAACCCCACAATACCCCACATCCCCACCCCAATACCTACAATATCTTGAATTCATTTTTCACAATTAAAAAACCCCCTTTATGAATGAACGTGATAAGATATTGGTCAACAAGGTGAATCCCCCATGGCCATAGACTGATCATGATAAAGTAGGGCCAAGTCGACAATCAACCAACTGTAGGTGATGGTTGGGAGGATCCATGGGATGGGAGATAGCAGTTGATTGGTAGAGGAGTGTAGAGGGAGACGATTATGGGCACAGGGTGTTGGAATAGTTGTCGGGTTGTAGAGGTTGGTCAGGAGTCGGCGGGGCACAACCACCAGTGGGTGTGTGTGGAGAAAGTCAGTGATGGTGGCGTTGAAAGAAGTGTGGGATGAGGAGAAGCTATCACAGTCAATAGAGAGGGGTTGTGAGCGCTGGAAATTGTAGCCACTAGACAACAATATGGAAGTAGGCCACCACTGTAGTAGCAGCCAGGCACGGGCTAGTAGCCAACGACAGGGCCAGTCTCCACTAGCACAAATAGGGGGTCTGGGTAGCGAAATATCAAGTTTTGTGCTTGAGGGATGTTGGAAAGTTGGTTGTCATTGATGTCAACCCTTGGATAGTGATCTTGGAGATTGATGTCAACCCTTGGAGAGGTCCAAAGATATTGGACAGTTGATTGACATCTATATGATCGATATTGATGATGAGTTAGTTGGGTACATTTGATGTAGTCTACATATAGCCCTATAGGTGTGGTTATGGGACCCGAAGTTGATTGAGAATTTTGTTCATGAAGGACAATGTAATTGTAGGTAATACTATCATAAATGGATAGTACACATCGTTCCATTTCCGGTGATATGTGGAATGCCACATGGTTCCTCATGGTTAGGGAGATATGGCCTTGTAAAGTTGGAAGCCCCAAATAATGATAAAGAAGCCCTAGTTGGTTACAAGTCAATGAATGAAAGGGTAAAGTGATTGAAATAAGAAATATCTAGAAGCCCTAATTTTAAGGGAAAAGGTTATCTAGAAAAAGTATAAATACCCCTCAAGGATTCATTCACAAGCACACTCATACACTTACATTGAATATCTATCTTTTGAATGTTATGGTCTAGTATTGTGATCTTTTGGATAATTTGCGATGGAGAATTATGAGGCAGTGAAGCGAGAGAAGTGCGGGATTCTCGAGAGAAACTGAGGAAACCCTAATTTAGGTCATCCTCACGGCTTGCACTATAATTTTCTAGTGAGGCCCTCGCTTGTTGCACTATACTTGTCTGGTGAGGCCCTTGCTTGTTGACCTATGGTTTTCTAGCGAGGCACTTGGAGATTTGGGAAAATGTTAGTACCAAGTTGTTGATTGACTGTGGAAGAAGCTACAGGTTAGAATATAGAGTAATGAGTCAGCTATAGGATCATAGGTAAGGGTTAAGGCTTATGGTTTTGGTGTTATGGTACATGCATGGTGATGATAATATATGTTATGGTACATGCATGGTGATGATATCATGTGGTTTGGTGCATCTTGGTAATGTGATGGTACATTTATTAGAGGAATTACTAGCTGGTTTGGTTTCTGGCTTTGTTACATGTTATGGTACATGTTTGAGGCTTGGTATATTGTGTATTGGTGACATTGAGGAGCATGCTTGAGGCATGTGTTTGAGGACTTTAGTATATGACTTGAGGGACATTATACATGTTGGTTGAGATATACTTGTTGAGATACATTTCTTGGTCTATTGGTATATGGTTCATGGTTGATGATATGGTACAGGATGGATGCTTGATATGGTATATGGTTGAGGTACATTTCTTGGAATATAGTTTGTGGTACATGGTATGGTATATGGTATGGTATAGGTGTTTATGTACATGGTTGATGTGCATGTTTGGTACATGATTGGTACAGATTGATGTGCATGTATATGGTTGATGTACATGGTTGGTACATGGTTGATGATACAGGTTTGGTGCATGGTTGATGCACTTGTTGTGGTACATGGTTGATGGTATAGGTTGATGCATGGTACAGGTTGGTACTTGGTTGAGACACATACCTTGTGATGGTATGTGGTGATGCTGGTACATGCTTGGTAGAGGCATGTGTTGGTGATGTTGAGCATATGGTTTGAGATATGCTCTTGGTGATCTTAGCATGATTTGCATGCACATGAGAGTGGATTTGGTTTCATGGATGAGATAGTGATTGGTTGGACAAGTTGTTGTGATAGTGATCGGTTGATAGTGATAGGTTACAGGCTATTAACAATGGTACTGACAGTGTCTGTAATAGTGACAGTGACAATGACATTGACAGTGACAGTGACAGTGGCAGTGACAAAGTTTGTGGTAGTGATAGTGGCAGATTCCATGAAAATTGGTCTACACTTATACTTCAAGGTGGAAGGACAAGACAAGGAAAGGTGGTTGTATCCTCCTTCCGGTTGGAGTCAAAGAATTAGGGAGTTGGAGCTTCCTTCAGGTTGGAGCCTGAGAACTAGGTGGTTGTAGCCACCTTCCGGTTGGATTTGGATAACTTAGGGAGTTGTAGCCTCCTTCTAGTTGGATCCAGAGAATTCAGGGAGTTGTATCTTCCTTCAAGTTGGAGCCTAAGAATAGGGGGTTGGAGCCTCCTTCCAGTTGCATCTGGAGAATTTGGAAGTTTGTGCTTCCTATGAATGAATTCTTGATATATATAAGAAAGGATTCTATGGTTTTCTCCCGTTGGGTTTCCACATAAATACTGGTGTAATATGTTCTTAATGTGATGTTGATGTGATGTTGTTTATGTTTACATTCTTGTGATATATATGATTGGATGTATTTATATATGATACATTGATGATAAACTGTTGAATATTGTTGGTAAATATAAAAAATATATAATGTGGTTAAAAGTGGTATAATTTCTCATTACTGATTCACCCCCCCCCCCTCTCAGTAATCCAACAATTAGTATCGGAGTAGGTCCTTCAAGAAATAGTTTAACCAATGGAAGGTATATCATGGAGTGCAGTATGAATGGAGTACAAATGTGAAATGTGAATGGAGCACCAATGTTCAATGGTATGAAGTATGAAATGTGGAGTATCAGGATGAAAGTATTTTTACAGGAACAAGGATATGATGTTTGGAACTCATTTGTTACAGGATACACTGCTACAAAGAAACCTCCAAAGACTACATCCAAGAAGGAATTGAAAAGGCACAACAAAATAACAATGGATTTTATCTTGGAAGGATCACTTGATTCCATAAAGGACAAAGTAGGAAAATGTTCATTAGATAAAGAACTTTGGGATAAGTTGCATAATGTCTATTCTTCTCCTATCATAAAGTCAGAGATTGTTAAAGAAGAAGTAGGTATAGAACAAGAGGTAAGTTTCTCATCAGGTCAGACAGATTCAGAAGAACAAGAGTGCAAAGTCAATCGAAGTTTGCACTTTTGCTTTAATTGTGAAGAAGTAGGACATATTGAAATTGAATGCCCTTATTTGAAGATTGAAAGTGATGAGATAGAAAATCCCAATGAAATAGAAGACAATCATGATATTGAAAAGGAAAAGAATCATAAAGCAGAATTCAGTCAACAAGAAAGAGAACTTGAACTTGAAGAAGCAAAGTGAACAAAAGAAGTCATGAGGATTTAGATGATGAAGAAAGAAGAAGAGGTTGAGAAGCTTGAAGAAGAAGTTGTCACATTGAGAAGTTAAAACATCAAGCTCAACAAGAACGTTGAAGAGACAAAAACATCCACATCAGTAGTAGAGAATACAGAGAAGCATTCCAGGTTGCAAGAAAAGAATAATAAAGAAAAGAGTAAGAGTTATGGAGAAGTACTTAAAGGAAGGAATCATGGTCAACAAGAATCAAAGAAGAATGAGTATAATAGAGATACATCTTCAATAAGACCTACCACATTCAGACAACAAAGAAGCTTAAACCATAATGAATTTCTCCATGGAAAACAAGATTATGATCATCCAAGGAAGGAATTCAGAAGGACTACATCACAAAGAAGATCATTCACTCCCAGGTATGTAAATTTCTTTTATGGTCATTGTTTTTATTTTACTAACTTTGGACATAAGGTTGCAAATTGTAGGGATTATGGAAGAAATGTTCAATCAAGAAATGTTTATGTGGCCCCACGTAGCATTGAATGTTACAAATGTCATAACTATGGATACATATCTCATGATTATAGAAGCATGCTCGATACTTCCATGAAAGATAACACCAGTATCATATATAAGAAAGTATGGAAAATAAGACAAGAAGAATAGGTGAATAAAGACCATGTCCCATAAATCACAAGATTGGCAATAATGCGAGATGAAGACAAATCTACAGAGAAAAAAGAAGATGCCCGATATAGAAAGGTTTGGAGAAGAAATGAAAGAAAATAAGGACAGGTGAATCAAGAATAGGTTCCATAGATCATAGGATTTGCAGTAGTGCGAGAAAGAAAATAAGAGCTGGTAAATAAGGAATAGGTTCAAGATATTGAACTTTCAGGAATTATAGAGTGAGATCAATCCACAGGCAGAAAGGGATAAGTCAAAGTTCAGAGAGATGATGACTTTGCAGACAAAGAAGAAGATATATATATATTTTTATTTTTTCGTTGGGTACATCGACAACTCACGGTTCTCGTACTCACGTGACACAGGGTCAATACCTGATGGCTACCACTATAACCTCAGGTTCATCCACACAACCCACATGAATGACACACAGGTTAGTCGGGGTGAGAATCGAACTTGAGACCTCCTTTACAAATTTCCTTCCATATACACGACACTTGCCAATCGGTCTACACCCCTGCGGGCAGACAAAGAAGAAGATTACTCTACATCAAAGAAGGTATTTTTCTGAGCCATTCGGCTTGGATACTCCCAGTAAATATGAATATTGAATGGGGGGAGTCCATGCATTTGCACAAATAGATTCAAAGTAGTCAGAAAGAAGAGGTATAGAATGATAGATTGATTGATTATGGAAGCAGTGTTCCCACACATGTGTCAGTTGGAAATAACACATGCATAAGTTTATGATTGTATTGCACGTATGTAGGGATATATTCAGTACAAGTTGTTCCATACATGAGAAGATAGATCAAATCAGTGGACATATTTGATTCATTTGATAAACAAGAACATGTGATGATCAATTGTAGTATATTCAAGAGAAGTATTCATAATGGTACAATGATAGATGGGTCAACATTGTGGAAAGTTGAGTATCATAGTTATAAATAGTTTGTGACATGTGGACAGAAATGGATTCATGAGATGATTAGAAATTACAGGAAACACGGGTCAGATGCATAGAAACGTATTTACAGTTCAAATCAGTGGAATCAATTGGTCATAGAAAGGAAAGCAGTGAAAGGCACAACAAAACAAGGAAAGAGAAACTGTCAGCAAAAGCTATGCAATCAAAAGGACATTCTTGAACAGTATGGTCAAGTGAACATGACAAGTAAATAAATAAATCAAAATTTTAATGCCTTTTATATATGTCATTGAAATTCAAGAGGAAGCACTAATGGATAATATGCAACACTGGAAGAGAGGAAAGGAAACATGTACATGTATCCCTACATCAATCTACACAACATCGTGCAGAGAAGTCAAGTCATCAAAGAGAGAGATCCAAAAAGGAATATTAGTAGAATACAGACAGGGATACATACCCATTGGGGGAGTTATTCTCTTACCCATGATTGATTACAGTAGGTACAATATCAGGAGGAGAAATATCGATAGGGGGATTTAACCTTTGGTCAAAGATGAAGAGAAAGAACAGAGGTATGAAAACATGGGGAGCATCCGCAAGGGAAGATACCCTTTTCCATTGATGTCAAATGGGGAGAGATAGAAACATTGATGAGGAGAGATTATCATAGGGGGAGCATGAGCATGAGCGTTTCCATGTCTAAGTGTTGCCATCAATGTTGGTGTTTCCATCAATGTCAAAGGGGGGTATTGTTAGACAATTGGTTTGGACAGTTGGTTGCCATTGATGTCAACCCTTGGAGAGTGATCTTGGAGATTGATGTCAACCCTTAGAGATTGATTTCAACCCTTGGAGAGGTCCAAAGATGTTGGAAAATTGATTGACATTTTTATGATTGAGATTGATGATGAGTTAGTTGGGTACATTTGTTGTAGTCTACATATATCCTCGAAGGTATGGTTATTGTACCCGAAGTTGATTGAGGATTTTGGTCATGAGGAAAGTGAAATTGAATGTAAGACTATTGTAAATGGATAGTACATGTTGTGTCATTTTCGATGATATGTGGAACTCCATGTGGTTCCTCACGGTTAGGGAGATATGGCCTTGTAAATTTGGAAGCCCTAGTTGGTTACAAGTCAATGAATGAAAGGGTAAAGTGGTTGCAACAAGAAATCACTAGAATCCCTATTTTTAAGGGAAGAGGTTACCTATAAAAAGTATAAATATCCCTCAAGGAGTCATTCACAATCACACTCATAAACTTACATTAAATTTCTATCTTGTGAATGTTATGGTCTAGTATTGTGATCTTTTGGATAGTTTGCGACAAATAATTCTGAGGTAGTGAAGCGGGAGAAGTGCGAGATTCTCGGGTTTGCAGAGGAGAGTGGGAGAAACTAAGGAAACCCTAATTTAGTTCTTCCTCATGGGTTGAAATATACTTTTCTAGTGATGCCCTCACTTGTTGCACTCTACTTATCTAGTGAGGCCCTCGCTTGTTGTCCTATGGTTGTCTAGCGAGGCACTTAAGATTTGGGAAAATGTTAGTACTAGTTTGTTGATTGACTATGGAAGAAGCTACAGGTCAGATTACAGAGTAAAAGGTTAGATACAAGATCAGAGGCAAGGGTTAAGGCTTATGGTTTTGGTGTTATGGTACATGCATGGTGATGATAGTATATTTTATGGTACATGCATGGTGATGATAGCATGTGATTTGGTGCATCTCGGTAATGTGATGGTACATTGATTAGAGACATTACTGGCTGGTTTGGTTTCTGGTTTAGTTACATGTTATGGTACATGCTTGAGGCTTGGTATATTATCTCTTGGTGACATTGAGGAGCATGCTTGAGGCATGTGTTTGAGGACTTTAGTATATGACTTGAGGCACGTTGTACATGCTGGTTGAGATCTACTTGTTGAGATACATTTCTTGGTCTATTGGTATATGGTTTATGGTTGATGATATTGTATAAGATGGATGCTTGATATGGTATATGGTTGATGATATTGTACATGATGGATGCTTGATATGGGATATGGTTGAGATACATTTCTTGGCATATGGTTTGTGGTACATGGTATGGTATATGGTGTGGTGCAAGTTTTGATGTACATGGTTTATGTGCATGGTTGGTACATGGTTTGTACAAATTTATGTTCATGCATATGGTTGATGTACATGGTTAGTACATGGTTGATGATACAGGTTTGGTGCATGGTTTATGCACTTATTGTGGTACATGGTTGATGGTACAAGTTGATGCATGGTAGAGGTTGGTACTTGGTTGAGACACATATCTTGTGATGGTATGTGGTGATGTTGGTACATGCTTGGTAGAGGCATGTGTTGGTGATGTTGAGAAAATGGTTTGAGATATTCTCTTGGTGATATTGGAATGAGTTGCATACGGATGAGAGTGGATTTGGTTTCATGGATGAGACAATGATTGGTTGGACAGGTTTTTGTGACAATGATTGGCTGAAAAATGTAGGATGGATACAGTGACAGGTTACAGATTGTTGACAATGGCAGCGACAGTGACAGTGGTAGTGACAGTGACAGTGGTAGTGACAGTGATACTGGAAATGACATTGACATAGTTTGTGGAAGTGATAGTGGAAGAGTATTTGAAAGTTGGTCTACACTTACACTTTAGGGTAGTAGGATGGGGCAAGGAAAGGGAGTTGTATCCTCCTTCCATTTGGAGCCAGAGAATTAGGGAGTTGGAACTTCCTTCAGGTTGGATCCTAAGAACTAGGTGGTTGTAGCCACCTTCCAGTTGGAGATGGAGAACTCAAGGGTTTGTAGCCTACTTCTGGTTGGAGCCAGAGAATTCAAGGAGTTGTAGATTTCTTTAGGTTGGAGCTTGAGAATAGGGGGTTGGAGCCTCCTATCAGTTACAAATGGAGAATTTGGAAGCTGGTGCTTCCTATGAATAAATTCTTGATATGTATAAGAAAGCATCCTATGGTTTTCTTCCATTTGGGTTTCCATGTAAATACTGGTGTATTGTGTTCTTGATGTGATATTGATGTGATGTTGCTTATGTTTACATGCTTGTGATATATATCATTGGATGTATTCATATATGATACATTGATGATAAGCTATTGAATATTGTTGGTAAAGATAAATAATATATATTGTGGTTAAAAGTGGTATAATTGCTCATTACTATTTCACCCCTCTTCTTAGTAATCCAACAAGGGATTGAGCACACAAATATTCATTTTTTTTCCTAAAGGAATAGGCACACATTTTCAGTGGATTTTTTTCCTAGTATATTTCTGATTTGGAGATGTCCATAACAAGTTTGAGGTTTGAGGATAGGTTAGACGATGCATCGCACTTAATGACTTGGAAGGTGAGGGTCACATTGGTTCTTATGGAGAACAATTTGTGGGAGTTTTCTAACAAAAAGGTGACCTCACTGACAGATCCAAAGGACCTAGCCACCCATCATTTGAAGGATGTGAAATCCAGGAGGATCATCTTAGATGCAGTGAAGGATCATTTGATCCCTCACATATCTAATAAGAATTCATCCCTGGATATGTTTGTAGCTTTGACAAACCTTTTTCAGATAAATAATACAAGCAAGAAGATGGTGTTGAGGGAGAAGCTCAAAGACATCGAGATGACCAAATTAGATATACTGGCCCATTATCTCACCAAGATAACTCAGGTATGTAATCAATTGGAAGTGATTGGGGAAGCTGTGTTAGATGAGGAGTTGGTGAGGAAAACCCTAAATGGATTTTCTAAGCCATGGGCCCCATTCATCAAGGGCATCGATGTATTAGAGAAACTTCCAAATTTTGACAGGCTATGGGATGATTTTATCAAGGAGGAGATTTGGGAGGAATCTCTAACATGCCAATAGATTGGTGATATGAGAATCTGGCCCTTGCTAGTCAAAAAATGAGGAGCAGAGGGAATACAAGTGGAGATTCATCTCCACAGGATGGAAAGAATAAGGATCCGAGAAAAGTGAAATGATTTGTGTGCCACAAGAGTGACCATTATGCTTCATAGTGGCCAAACAAGAAGAAAGGGAAGAGTCAGTCTCAACACATGGTAGTGTCTACAGAAGCTCAAGTCAAGAAGTTTGCTAAGAAGTTAAAGAAAAAGTTCTTTTTAGTCTCTTGTCTTTCTGGCACAAATTCTAGTAGTTCACGATTCATGGATAGTGGGGATTCTCGTCACATGATGGGAAACATGAGTTTTTCACTAGTTGGTTAGAGACGGACTCAAATCTACACGTCGATCTTGGTACTCATGCCAAGTGTGGTGTAGAGGGAGTTGGGACAATGAGGTTCCAACTAGAGTTAGGAGGTTCTCTGGAGATGGCAGATGTGTTGTATTTACCAGAGCTGAGGATGAATTTTCTCTCAGTATTAGCTCTGAAGGACAAGGGTTATGGAGGCTTGTTCTAGAACAAATAATTTTTCACGTGTTCAGAGGGAGCTATCCCTAACACAACAATCAAAATTGTTGTCAGAGAGGGAAAGGTGTATAGGTTGCAGGGCCATCCTATAAGAGGATCCAAGGGGATTGGATCATGTATCAATGTTAATGACAGAGGACGTGGAGAAAGATTCTTCGAAGGGAACAAAGTGTTTATAGACTTCTTGTGTGGGGAGTCAACCTTTAGTTCAGAAGAGGTAGTTAACTTCCATTTTTGTTAGGAGACCAAGATGGCACGAGATGAAATTGATGGTTTCTCAGGAGTAAGAGGCTCCTAGGAGTACATTAAGGGAGAGTAGGCCTTCGGCAAAATTTCCAATTTTCATGTAATTGATATGTAGTGTCATTGATTCCATGACTTCTAGTATTCATGGCGCAGTTGACTAGTAGAGTTAGAGGGATTCTAGTGTGCAAGATGATGTGCACGAAATTGTGCCAGGGTCAGAGGAAGAACCAGTTCCATGTGGCTCTTCGAGAAGTACTGTTGGTTATTAATCTCTCTCTCTATCTAATTGGGTTGACCCAAGTTCAGATCTGAGTAGGTTTCCAACAAAACCCTCTAAAACTATTGGCCCTCCTGGTAAACCAAAAGGAAACATAGTACACAGAGTGCACTGCACAGTCTCAACCGAGATAGTTCTATGGGTGACTACAATGCTCAGGTGCTTGCAATATAGAAATGAGTGGGGATCTGGGATTATATTTGATCTTCTTCAGGCCTTGATATGATTATTATCTCTATTATTACTAAGATTTATTCATCTGTTAAGCCTATGCATGCATTCTAATAGATCTAACTGAACCATCCATCCATCCACTCATAACATAACTACTGACAAAATGTAAATAGGCAATAAAAAACACACATAGCCCATGTTTTACCATGGTTCACCCCCTCCTGGGGAACGTCCACAAAGATCCAGCTTCTCTGCTCTTTTATTAGGTTTGCTGCAAAATATGGTGTTGCGCGCACTACATCTCCAATCATACAGTTATGAAAAAGGTTCAACAACCTCTATGAGCTGGACTAGTTCACACCAGGATCCTCAGCCTGTGATCTAACCCTCAAAATATGGCCTACTTGGCTCTTCTACAACTCAACATCTTACAATAATATACTAGGACTACAATAGTCGAAATGAACTAGTATCTGAACTAATCAGAACCAACAATAACAACTTCGAACCCCGACCTAGAACTCCTAGTTTCTTATTTATACTATCTTACCATCTTATTATCCATTAAAATATCTTACAAAAACCTTAACCCTAACATGGTTAGGTTTTCCTTCCTATGCGCCTTGCATGCTTTCCTCCTTTGCATGCAACTTTTCCTCGCATGTCCTTCTTTTCCTGCCAGTTGTTCTTCTCCAAAATTGGGCCTTTCCTTATCAAAATTGGGTAATTCCTCAAAATAGTCCTGCGCCCAACAAGTACCTTCCTTTCTAAGAGGGAGTGTTGATGTATCTAGCATCAAATAGGTACTTCCACATTGGTTTTTTGTCTAACATGTGGGAGTCATCCTTAATGCCTCTTAGGACTTATGAGATTCACTTTAGTAAAGTGATTATTAAAGTGAATGTACTTTTGTAATTAATGGAGTTTGTTTAAATTAAATTCCTAAATATCTTTCACTAGTGAATTAAATTAAATCCTAGCCATTAGATCATAAAGTGAAGGTGAGATCTAATCTCAACCTTTGATCACTTTGGATATCTAGGGTTTTGAATTTAGGGTAAAATCAAGGTTATAAAAGGAAACCTATGTGATATGAGAAGACACAGACAAAGTGAGATAAGAGATCTCATTGATTGGGTGGAGAAGGACTTTCATCCAAGTGTGTAGGGGCAGGGTCCGAGGAAAGGAGCAAAGGGAAAACAAAGAAGGTGTGATAGGCTAGGCTATTTTACTACATTGCTAGGCTATTTTACTACATTGTATTTTTCTCAGGTGGGCCATTATCCCAAGAAAAGAGCCTAGATTTTATCTAATAAAATCAACAAGGTATTGGTTTCCCCTTAGGGGTTTTTCCAGGGGTATTTTCCCCATTATTTACCTTTGTAATTGTGTATGGTTTCTTTATTTTTGTTTCCACTGCAATTTTTCATTAAAAACTCAATTGTGCTTTTATTTAATAAATTAATTTATTTGGAATTGACTGTCGGGTGTTGGGTTGAGAGAAATTAACAAAAACATATAGAGACAAAATGGTAGGATGACTCATTTGAAGGAGCCAAACCAATGAGCTTCCTCTATGATACCAAAAATTTGGATCCAATAGTTGAATAAGCATAACAAATGTTGAAACAGAACTCGGATTTTTAATCTTAAAGATGAAAAATATTGTATCTTTGAGGCTTCACATCATAGAAAATTTCGAAAGTAAAAATTTCATATCCAACGAAGTCACGATGCCTTTATGGTTCATTGTTCGAACAAAGGATAATTAAAAACACAAAAGAATATAAGTTTTCCAATACTATTCGAAATAATATTTTAAAACGGACATTGATTAAAAGTTAAGGTATATCAATTTATGTCGGGATCTCGGGATTCAGAGTTTCGAACGAACAAATGTTCAACACAAATTAAATAGCGAAACCACGATTCCCGATTTTCCGATACCTTAATCCTTAATTAAAAACATCATTTACTTAAATCCGTTTTAAAAGGGGTTTAAACTCTATGATAATCTCATCGCAAAATCGGAATTCGCGATTTTGTGAGAACAAAGAAACTCGTCATCGTATCCTCCGATTTCCCGATCCCCGATTTTAATTAATCCTTAAGTGAGGTTTGAAATTAATCTAATCGCTGCTAAACATGATTAAGAGTGACTAATCATATCAGGAAATCGCAATTCGTGATTTTGTGAGAACAAATTCACTCATCATCATATTCTCCGATTTCCCGATCCCCGATTGCCCGATTTCCGATTTCTTGTTTAATAAAATCCCAAAAAGTTAATCTGGGTTAATTAAGATAATAATAGGTTTTTAACCAAATTAATACATCGCAATTTCGGCAATCGGGGTTTTACAACGGCTTATTTCTTTGACATCGAGAGTTCCGAAACTCCGATAAAAGTGTTTTCAATTTTTAAACCAAGTTAACATTAATTAACCACCCTTCAAAGCAAAGATTAAGGTTTTAAAACTCTTAATAAATAAATCATTAATGCGACAATCATCCAATTTGGTAAGTTTCCATCATATTTGAAAATATTTCTAAAGGTCAGGTACAACCATTTAATGTACACATTCGGTAATATCTCTTGCATTTATTTCAGAACCGATGAACAAATCTCGAAGATTTTACGATATATTCAAAATAATTTTTGAAACGTGTACATTATTGTGAAGCTGAACTCTTCTCTGTTACAGGTATTCGAGCAAATATAGAGTTTCCTCCTCTTTGGGGCTATTCCATAATTGGCAGTTTGCTTGCTCTAGAATCTTGCTGCTGAGGTACCGAACACAGAGCTGGTGAACATACGATCATGGCACCTAAAAAGGCTTCAAAGAAAACCGAGGAACAGCCGGAAGGCGACATTATTTCAGACACTACTGCAGCTGGAGTAGTTCACAATCTTAAATCATGGGCTGCCATTGCAGAGAAGATGGAGAATGAACTTTCATATTCTGACAATGGCTCAGACAACCATCTCCGAGACATCGCTGAAACAGGTCTTCATAAGGTTGCAGCACGTCCGAGACTGGTTTCATATACGGATATGATTATCTGGGCACTGGATAAGGTGGATGCCCCAACAAGAAGTATCCTAAACGAGCAAGGAGTTGTTATCGGCTCATTCAGACCCGAACATATACAAGTAATGTATAAGCTATCTCCAAATTACAGGCACACTTTCAATAAAGAATTTATAGCTGCTTTTCAACATAAAGAATGTGTAGAAGGTGGCCAATCATATTCTGATATAATAAAAGGATGGGCAAGAGATGAGAACAAATTTAGGGCTGATGCACATGGGATATATGCCACTGCTTCATTGAATGAATACATGGTGTATTTAGGAATGATGTTATGTAGACTATATGGAAAAAAGGACTCTAACCACTTTAGTGCCGAATGGACACCCTTATTAGAAGAGGTTTCAGAGGGGCGTAGCTTCAATTGGCACAAGATTTTGTCAGACAACATCTCCATAGAGGTTACAAACTACAAAACAGCTAGGGAAAAGGGACAGCCAGTGGCCTTTTATATGTCAGCTTATATAATAGATGCTATTTGCTTCAAAACTCCATTCCCATTGATGAATTGGAGTTGGAATCTTTCCTGTGCAGAGCCTGTCCATAAATATCATTCAGCCATGTGGGAAGACCATGCCAAAGATAATTTTTATGAGGTATGTCATTATGTTATAATTCCCCTACACAGAATGTTCTTTGGATGTGAACCTCCTCGGATTTCACATACCATTATAGAAAATCTTAAGACAGTTGCTGATTGGTTTATTGAAGAACATTTCTCATTTATTAGGGTTTATGGATGTTCTATCCCACCACATGCACTTCCAAAAATACTCCCAGATAGGTTAATTTGCAGAGAAGTAGCTTATCAGTTGGTAAATGGCGGAATTGGACTTGAATTAAAGGCTCAACAGAAGAAGTCGTGGCCGCATTTTCCTGTTTATCTAGGAAAATTTGCTTTATTAAACTTTGGTCATTCTAAGGCAGAAGCAGAATCATTGAGCGAAATAAAATTAGTGGATATAGAACATAGGAAACATGATCCATATCAAGTTATCAATCATCATGTTGCACAGTGTGGATTGAAAGCATATGAACATGAAGATTCTTTTTATGATGATATTTTCAGAAATGCTAAGTCCTATGATGAAGTTCAAAGCAGGGTGCAGACCTTGTCACCTGATGCACAGGTGGGGTTTGCATCTTTCCAAAGGAATAGAAGACAATGTTTACCAAAGATTTTGTAGGGAGAAGTATCAACATCAGAGCAGATACCAGAAACCATTCCTCCTGGTTTTGAGACCATCATCCACTATGATGCAAGTGGTAAAGATAAAACCAAAGATTCTGAGGTACCCCCTCAGAATACAGAGGACTCTCTAGACAAAGAAAAACAGGCAGAAAAGGGAAAAGGAGTACATACAAACCCAATAAACACCGATGACATTCCAGAAACCGTCGGGGGAACAGCTTCAAAAGAATTGGGCAATCCGATTACAACATTAACCCCACTTCATGAAACTTTTGGGAATCCTCACGAAAGTGTTCTGTACGTGAGTGATTTAGAACCTATTATCAGAGATGAAATGCCTTCATCAGATTATTTTTTTAGCAAGAAACGCAGAGCCGTGTTGAGACAGGAATCACACCCTGTAGGTGAAAGAATGATTAAAAAACACAAAATCATTATCGATGGAAATAAGTTAAAAGAAAGCGAATTCGCTACAGAGCTAGCAGGTACTATGGGAGCCATAGCATCGACAAATATGTACTATGTAGGAAATTTGATTACTATGATGGATCAAAAATACCAGGAAATCACACAGCTACAGGGAAAATTGAAAGAAAATGAAAAAATAATTGGATGGGGAATAAAAAAGGGCCTTGAGCAAGCCAGGCTCAAAGATATCCAAGATATTCAAAAGTTAAATGAAAATTTAACTGAAGCAAAACATATGATTCAAACTACTCAAGAGCAAGTACAGGAACTGAGAAACGAGAATAAATCTCTGCAAGACAAGATCATTTCGATCACTAACCAAGTGATTGGAATATATCAATTCAAGATTAAAGCATCAGAGATATATGCTAATATCGAGGAGGAACAGCAGAAGGTATTTTGCAATCTGGAAATCATCCAGAGCTATTTTCAAGAATCCAAGAAATCAATGGACAAAGCAGTGTTAAAAGAAATGGAAGCTAAAGCAATAAGAAACTCTTTCCAAAAGATACTCACTGCTTTACAAAAGGAGGAAGTTGGAAAATCACAAAATTTGTCTATTGCAGAACAGATAAAAGGAGATGCAATGATAAAAGTTTGGGAAACAAACTTGGAAGGTTACAAAAAGATCACAAAAAATGTCAATGAAAATTGCCAAAAGATTTTTGATTCCATTGGAAAAGAATCAACACATGTCGGGACAGATGGATTATCCGATTCATTAGGAGAGATTGACATTAACAGGTATCAACTGAAAGCAAAAGAGGAACTGGAAGAGAAGAAAGCTGAAATTTCAAATATCAAAATAGTCAATATGGCCGAGATTGAGAAGCTAATGATAGATTCCAGTTCAAGATTGGAGAAAGTTAAATCTACAGAGAAAGCAATTGCAAACCAGTTGCCAGGATTACAAAGAAGCTTCTTCTCCTTTGAAGCAAACGAGATACCTGAGGCTCCTAAATCTTTGGTGAACTTTTTAGAAAAACATGTTCAAGCAACTGAAGCAGATAAAGAAAGTTTTTCTACTCAGAGTTAAAACTTTGTAAATATTTCTATTTTCAGTGTTTTGTAATAAATTATAAACGATTGACATTAGTCTATTGCAACCGAGAGATTAGGGAGTTGGTTAGTTACCAACAGAAATTTTGGACACAAATGTATAAATATAATTTCGAGAGGCTGAAAAAAGGTTTCAGAAATTTTGGGAAAAAGACATCTTGTACGATCAGCTTTAAAGTTTTATTAGAATACCATTCACAACAAGATTCTGGATCTTGTCATTCAGTGACTATGTTTCTTCCTTTGTCTGCTTTCATTTGTTAAATTTTCTTCTTAATGTATATTTCTAGCAAGTGAATCAATTTGGGATTGTATGCAATTGTTGTTTATAATATCAAATTGGTTTGGATGTTGAATGTGTTACAGTTTTTCCTCTGGAATTATTTTAATAATTTTAAGACCTGTAACCTTCTGTTCCTTAATATCTTCTTTTGTTAGAAAATCTGCGTCCCTTTCATTAGTGTTAATGGAAATATAGGATTCTTTCATGATTAAAGCCTTATATTTCTCTGTGTTATGTTCCATCGTTTATGATCTCATAACTATCATTGAACCAGGAAACGACCTTGATTGTGTCTTTGCTTTCTTTATTTTAAGTTTTAAAGTTGTTTTATCAATATCTTCCCTGAATGCCTGAAGTAGAAAATCTATAAAAAACCCCTATTATAAACATATAAAAAACCAATCACCCATGACTGTCCCTAACGGTAGACAACCAAACGTAGAACCCGGTTTACAAGATCAAACCAGCATTGCATTAAACCTATTTAACACTATCTTACAAACTGCAACAAATAGAACCGAGTTAGAACGATTGTGGGCAGTGATCGAACGCGACATAACCATCCAGGAACAACGAGAGGCAAGACAGAGACAATTGAGAAATTGACTCTGATCTAGTTTTCTTTGTTTCTTTGTTTTCAAAGTGATACCATACTTGGATTCCTAGACGGTGTGTTTTATAGCCTTAAAACACAAACTCTGGAACAACAACAAATACCCAATTTAGTTATTCCACACCTAAATTAGCTAAAAGTGTGAATGAATAAGAAGCCTTGTCTTGGGAAACCTCACATTATGAGATGTAAAATACATAAGATAATATGATCCTTCAAATGGGTCTCCTTGATGTATATATATGATATAAAGAGGGTCATAAAGAAATAATAAGATGACATAACTATAATTCCTGTAATGATAATGAATGAGGGTTATGGTTAGGGGTTCAACACACTTAAAATAGAAATATAACAAAAATGGGGATGATTTTCCTAAGGTGTTTCTGAAGCATAATAAACACAAGGGGACGCCTATTTGAAACACTGGTTTATATTTTCTTTGACATTGAATGTTGGAAGTTTATCCATATATATTTAGTTAATGCTTTGGCGATTCAATCTGAGTTGTTTATTCTTTCAATTTTGGGTTTTATTTCAAAGTAAGAGTCCAATGCTATGTTTATATTAGGTTTTATGAGTGAACGTTGGAATTTTGGGATGCGTGGTATGTTATTTAAAGGGCACAACAATAACATTTTAACACAACATCCTTTACCCTCAAACTACACTCAACAGGGTTGTGAATTTAGAGGGTGCAATCATAATCAATCCACATGACTTACTTTGTAAAATGGTTAACAAGGAGTGCACCACAAAGGTATCCAATTTCATGTAAAAAGGAACCACAAAGACAACTCTTTTCATGCTTAAACATGTCCAAAAGGGAGACTGAATCAAGCTCCATATGATTCACAAGGGAAACTATCATAAAGATCTCTCTTTCCTCTTCCAAAATGCACTCCCCTTTCTCTTGAACACACACACTAAGAAAATGGCCTTTATGTCAGTTGTACACCTTGCTATCATCCTAGAGACATGAGATACAAATAGTAATGCAAACTGCTAAGTAAATAAGACATGTTTAAAATTTCTATAACTTAGAAGATCAAAGAAGAAAGAGAAGGAACTAAGATAAATAAATATGTGTTGTATAAGAACGTAAATACAATTTATTACTTATAGCACAGAGAGACTCATACACCATTACTTCTCTTTCCCCCTTACAAATACCTCAGAACATTCTTGTATTCTCAAATGACCAACTTCAAATATCATTGACCAAGTTGCCCAATAGATAAAATAAAAGTTTGGTAAAACCTCGGGCGGGGAAGCTTCAAGATCCACTGAGTCGAATGATTTAGAAATCAAGGTAAGGATAGGGCCCATCGTCATTAGCAACAAGGAATTTGATCCGGTATCAGGGAGGGCATTGCAACCTCCTCCTACTGTTGGGGCATACAACAACAGGATAACATGATCACTTCCACGTCATTATAGGGTAGGTCCACTGACACTACTGCCCAGGAGAAGGATACACTCTTATGATATGATAGAGAAATCTGATACGATCATCCATGCTACACTCCAATAGGAAATTCTGGATTAGGTTACGAGTTAAGGAGGGATATTGCTTTCGAAAAATGTTAGCATCCTCTTTTTCATTATTGCAACCATGGGTACTGATATGCACTCATCCATGGCCTCCTCTAATGCTAATGCCAAAAGTAATCCCAGTACCAAGAACCATGGAGGCGTCAGACTCAGATGAATTCGGTCAAGGTCTACAGGGATCAGAAGGTGAGGAGGAATTCCAACTATCATGGGATACATTATTCATTGACCTATATCAAAAGGATCCCCATAAGAAGTGGTCTATAGGGGGGTTACAATCAAGGAAATCTTGGAGGAGACCCCCATAGCTACAACCAAAAACCAAAAAGGTTAGAACTCTGGGCGGCTCCATGAAAAAGAAGACCAAAAGTGTCAATGAACTGACTACCGAGGAAGCCAAGGACTTAGTGGCTTCCCTTGGTAAGAAATTTATGTTGGAAACTATCATAAATGGGATGAGTCCCTGTGCCTCGACTCATAGATTAAGATTAGTAAGAAAGAAACAATGTCAGTGCTGGGTGCCACCATAACTCATCCAAGACTTGGCTAGGTGTATAACACTTGGAAACATTGCAAGAAATGGGCTCTAGGTTGGAATTTGGTTACTAAACCAAGTAGAAGGAGTCAACAACTAAGTTGGCGGGACAAGCCAATAGTAGGCTAGAGTAGTTTGACTTAATACAAGTTTCCCACATCACAAGAGAAGTTCAAGAGGGATACAAGGTTCACACACAACATGTGGTCAATATGATCTCCCTTTCCTCAAAAAAATAATAGCAGATTCTGGCAAAGAGTTGCAGGTGAGGTTCAAGAACCAGTTGAGTATGTAGCTAACCTGCAGATGCAGAACCTGTAGCACAAGGATGAGGTGGAGAAGATCGGTGAAGAAAGGGATGCAGTACAAATACAGGTTGAGCACGATGATAAAAACAAATCTCTATGGAAATCATGGGTAGAAGAGGTCACTACAATATTTGAAAGAGTGAAGACACGTGTGGTAGATGCCAAGGCTAGAGAAGCTACGATCCATGATGAATAAAATAAGGTGCAAAACAAATTGTTGACCTGCTTTGAAGAGGTTTTTCCCCATTTATCAGAAGCTTTCAAGATCGTGAAACATCCTACAATTTGTGTTTCCACTGTAATTTTTCATCAAAAACTCAGTTGTGCTTTTATTCAATAAATTAATTTATTTGGAATTGATTGTCGGGTATTGGGTTAAGAGAAATTAACAAAAAAATATAGAGACAAAATGGTAGGATGACTCATTTGAAGGAGCCAAACCAATGATCTTCCGCTATAATACCAAATCTTTGAATCCAATAGCTGAACAAGAATAAAAAAGACTCAATTCAGTTATGCCACACCTAAATTAGTTGAAAGTGTGAATGAATAAGAAGCCTTGTTCTGGGGAACGTCACATTATGAGATGTCAAATACATAAGATAGTATGATCCTTCAAATGGGTCTCCTTGATGTATATATATGAGACAAAGAGGGCCATAAAGAAATAATAATCTGACATAACTATAATTCCTGTAATGATAATGAATGAGGGTTATGGTTAGGGGTTTAACACACTTAAAGCATATATATAACAAAAATGGGGATGGTGTTCCTAAGGTGTTTCCAAAACATAAGAAACACAATGGGACGCTTCTTTGAAACAGTGGTTTATAATGTCTTCGACATTGAATGTAGGAAGTTTATACATATATATTTAGTTAATGCTTGGGAGATTCAAACCGAGTTGATTATTCTTTCAATTTTGGGTGCTATTTCAAATTAATAGTCTAATGCTATGTTTATATTAGGTTTTTTGAGTGAACATTGGAAGTTTGGGATGAGTGGTATGTTATTTAAAGGGCATATCAATAACATTGTAACACAACATCCTTCACCCTCAAACTACACTCAACAGGGTTGTGAATTTAGAGGGTGCAATCATAATCAAGCCACATGACTTACTTTATAAAATGGTTAACAAGGAGTGCACCCGAAAGGTATCCAATTTCATGTAAAAAGGAACCACAAAGACAACTCTTTTCATGCTTAAACATGTCCACAAGGGAGACTGAATCAAGATCCATAGGAATCACAAGGGAAACTATCATAAAAAGCTCTCTTTCCTCTTCCAAAATGCACTCCCCTTTCTCTTGAACACACACTGAGTAAATATCCTTTATGTCAGTTGTACACTGTGCTATCTTCCTAGAGACATGAGATACAAATAGTAATGGAAACTTCTAAGTAATTAAGACATGCTTAAAAATTATTAGAACCTAGAAGATCAAAGAAGATAGAGAAGGAACTAAGATAAATAAAGATGTGTTTTATAAGAATGTAAATAAAATTTATTACTTATAGCACGAAGAAACTCATACTCCATTACTTCTCTTTCCTCCTTACAAAGACCTCAGAAGATTCTTGTATTCTCAAATGACCAACTTCAAAGATCACTGACCAAGTTTCCCAATAGATAAAATAAAATTTTGGTAAAACCTCGTGCGAGGAAGCTTTAACATCCACCGAGTCAAATGATTTAGAAATCAAAGGAAGGATAGGGCCCATCGTCATTAGCAATAAGGATTTCGATCTAGTATCAAGGAGGGCACTGCAACCTCATCCTACCGTTGGGGCATACAACAACAAGGTGACACCATCACGTCCATGTCACTATAGGGTAGGTCCATTGACACTACTTCCCAGTAGAAGGATACACTCTTATGATATGATAAAGAAATCTGATACAATCATCCATGCTACACTCCAATAGGCAATTATGGAGTAGGTTACAAGTTAAGGAGGGATATTGTGTCGGGAACATTAGAATCGTCTTTTTCATCATTGCAACCATGGGCACTGATATGCACTCCTCCATGGCCTCCTCTAATGCTAATGCCAAAAGTAATCCCAGTACCAAGAACCATGGGGGAGTCAGACTCAGACGACTTCGGTCGGGGTCTACAGGGATCAAAAAGTGAGGAGGAAGTCCAACTATCAGGGGAAACATTACTCATTTACCTATCTCAAAAGTATCCCCATAAGAATTTTCCTATACAAGGGTTACAATCAAGGAAATATTGGAGGAGACCTCGATAATTGTAACCAAAATCCAAAAGGGTTATAACTCTGGGTGGTTCCATGAGAAAGAAGACCACAAGTGTCGATGAACTAATTACCGAGGAAGCCAAAGACTTAGTGGCTTCCCTTGGTAAGAAATTTATGTGGGAAACTATCATAAAGGGGATGAGTCCTTGTGCCTCCACTCATATATTAAGCTTAGTAAGAAAGAAACAATGTCAGTGTTGGGTGCCGCCATACCTCATCCAATAGTTGGCTAGTTGTATAACACTTGGAAACATTGCAAGCAATGAGCTCTAGGTTGGAGTTTGGTTGCTAAAACAAGTAGGAGTCAACAAATAAGTTTGAGGGACAAGCTGGTAGTAGGCTAGAGTTGTTCGGCTTACTACAGGTTGCCCACACCATGGGAGAATATCAAGAGGGATGCAAGGTTCACACACAACATGTGGTGGATCATGTTAGCACTCTGTAAATTTTGTCTGGTTGTTAGACAAACAACAAAGGTAATTTTTTCAAACTACTTTATAGATGAAGTGTAAATGTGTTGAACCTACACATAATAGATCTAGATAAACAATAATACACACATTTGCAGAGAGAATTGGAGAAAGAAGAAGAAGGAGAGAAAGAATGGAAGAATTCTCATTAACTGTATTCCACACTCAAAGAGTGAATAATTTACAATATATATAGGATACATGAGTAACTAATGAGCCATAGTGGTGGTATAGATTGATATGGACACACACTAGTAGTTACGGGAGTGAACTGCCACCTAGTCTAGTCTTTCAGGCAGTTACGGGAGTGAACTGCCACCTAGTTGAGTTAACTAGTCAACTAGTCTTCAGTTAACTAGCTGAACAAAGAGTAGTGAGGAGTTAACTCAGGGAATCAAGTGTAATGAGCCAGTCTAGTGATGATCCTAATGTAAGTGTGCATTATCATGGTGATGATCCCAATGTTGCATGGTGACAAAACCAATGCAGCATCTAAACTCAAATCAACTAGTCAAACTGAAGTGTCAACTGAAAGATAATATTCTCCAGGTGGAATATTCTCTCCTAAAATATAGGACACTAGATAATGACTAATTATGAATAATAAACAAGGAAAAACCTTAGGAAAAATAAATCCTAGGTGTGTGTGAAGTAACTCCAACACCCCCCCTGAACATCACTATGGTGAAAATAAAGATTGGGTCCCCGCAACGAGGCCATGTTAGGTACGCAAGTACAAAATATACACTGAAAATAAAGTGAGGAAAGAGGGAAAACCTCATGGGAAACCCCCCCCCCCTCCTCAAGTTACAATGTATGTAAAAACAATTGAGAATGAACAAAAAACAGTTGCTAAGCAACCTTGTCCTTCACTCCAAGAAGACCTCGCAACTGTGCAAGTTTGTGCTCGTTGAAGATTTTGTTGAAGATGTAGATATCTACATGGATATAATGAAGTATATGCATCATTGAGATGTCCACACATATCTACTTTATCTTCTTGTAATGAAAAGTATCCAAATAAAGTTTGGATGAAATTTTAAAAACCGTGCGGCCGTTTCTGGAAAAATGCTGAAATTTTGTTGATTTTAAAACGATCATAACTTCACTTCCCGAACTCCATTTCGGATAATTTTTTTTTGAAATTGGATATTTTCCTGAGAGGAATTCAAATATCAAATTTGTTTCTCTAAATTGTGATCTGAAAATATCAGATTTGAGTATGATGTGCGCGGCTCCCTTTTTGTCTCTTGAGATGCATGTATTGTGCATGGAAAATTATCTACATGTGACTCCTGAGATGCATGCCATATATCTTCCACATAAATTTCAAAAAACAAATTTGAAATGGAGTAGACATCATCTTCAATTAATGGAATACAAATTTTTGTAGATACTTGTGTAGAAGGTTCTTCAAACTGAGATGATTTATCTTCCAGTGGATTTTCTACATTCTCTATCTTGTCAAAATTTTGCATGCATTCTTTCTTATTCCCAAATAAAACCTCCAATATGATCCATAAATCATTTGGAGTGAATTATTGTGAGTCATCATATACTTGATGGAGAATTTTGGGAGAAATAAAATAGAGGATACATCCTATGGCCATATCTTGTCTATTGAGAAAGTCATTTTTCTCATCGACATAATCAGGCTCTACTTCCATTGCCATAGTTATTTGGTCCAAGCCTCTGCATCTGAGCATAAGAAGAATTTTTGGCTTCCATTCCAAATAGTTATGAGGCGTGAGAATTATTTTTAGCGAATAATCCATCTTTTTGTTGTCTTCAATCTTTTGTACCTGCAAAATTTTTTTGGTGTAGATTTTGCTTAGCAGTCTGTCGACTCTGATACCATGTAAATGTGTTGAACCTACACAAAATATATCTAGCTAAAAAATAATACAAACATTTGCAGAGAGAATTGGAGAAAGAAGAAGAAGGAGAGAAAGAATGGAAGAATTCTCATTAACCGTATTCCACACTCAAAGAGTGAATAATTTATAATAGATATAGGATACATGAGTAACTAATGAGCCATAATGGTGGTCTAGATTAATCTAGAAACACACGAGAAATTACGGGAGTGAACTGCCACCTAGTCTAGTCTCTCAGGCAGTTACGGGAGTGAATTCCCACCTAGTTGAGTTAACTAGTCAACTAGTCTTCAGTTATATGACTGAACAAAGAGTAGTGAGGAGTGAACTCAGGGAATCAAGTGTAATGCGCCAGTCTAGTGATGATCCTAATGTAAGTGCGCATTAGCATGGCGATGATCCCAATGTTGCATGGTGACAAAACCAATGCAACATCTAAACTCAACTCAACTAGTCAAACTGAAGTGTCAACTGAAAGAGAATATTCTCCAGGTGGAATATTCTCTCCTAAAATATAGGAGACTAGATAATGACTAATTATGACAAATAAACAAGGAAAAACCTTAGGAAAAAGAATTCCTAGGTGTGTGTGAAGTAAATCCAACATGAAGCACTAACCTGTTCAACTCAAAGAGGGCTCTCTTGTGTCATTGGGCATTTCTTTGATAATCAATGACTAGATTTGGTTTGTTTTGGGGTTTTTTAATAAAGTTGCTGGCAAGGAAGGGGAGGAACACTCAGGGCTATGGAGTCAAAATTATGAAAGTCAATGAAAAAAATGACCAACTGATAGAACTCTCTAGAGGATAAAGGCTAAATGTGGTAATGAATCAGAGTTATAACTTGAATTTTATCAGAGTGGTAAGAGGAAAGAGAAAACAAATAATTGCATCAGAGCATTATGGAAATGAATTCTGAATTAGCAAAGAAGAAACATACACAGTTTAAATTGCTTGAGCCGAGAGCGTCACAAGATGAATTTTGGGCCTTTAACTCTCCAATTTAAACAGACAAAAATGTAAACGGAATAAAAGATCACAGGAAATACATACATTGAAGGAAGACAAAACTCATATCACTACCATTAAAATATTTTTATAGAGACTTCAAAAGATTCTGCAAGTATATTCAATTCAGCTTCAGAAAGTTACAATGGAGTTCGAAACAACCAAAAAGGTGCCCTTGCACTTCTGCCAACATTAATTCATTCAAATGTCCTAGCATTTATACAATTCGATTACAATGGCTGAAACTGAAACGTTTCAACTTCTAAAATTGAGTATAATAATTTCAACTGATAGTCTTGGTATATGAACCAATTTACAATGATTAAACAAAAAGACGTTTCAAAAACTAGGGACAGATCTCTCTGACTGTTCAACTTCCTTTATGCCATCTATCTCGCTCTGATCTTCTGTCGAACTTGTTGGTTTGGTGACACTTGGAAGTTACTTACTGGTTCCTGGAAAATTGCATTTCATATTGCCTAACAGTACGATTTCCTTCCACTACGATTCAAAAGGAATATCGTAATCCATCATTTCCTTTATCAGAATCTCCAGGTCAATGTAGGTAGCGTAAGACATAGTTGGCAACCCGGTTTTCACTATCTTGAACTGGTTTAAAATATTGAAATCGGTGGCCAAATATTCCACTAAATTGGGCCCCTTCAGGTTCTCTTCCATGCTTTCAAATTTCGAATGATCCATTACGCACTGAGTGAGGAGAGAATTATATTCCTCTTGACCATATAATTTCCCTTTACCATCCCAAAATGATGGGAGGCCCTTGATAAACAATTGTTCAAAACTATCCTTAAACTCCTGTAAACTCTGCTCCATTTTCATAGCTTTGTTTTGAACTATCCTGAGAAAATTGTGCTTAGCGATGATCCTCCTGACCCAGATGACCAGTGCAGTCCTATCTTTGACCCCAATGGTCTAGAGTTCAGCAGTGGACACGAAATTCAGCAAATCAATCACATTTTGAGCCTAGTCTGAGGGCTTCTTTGCCAATGTCTCATTAATAAAAGTACATTTGATTCAAGCAGTGATAGCTACGTTGTCTTTGTCATTTATTAAATTTAGATAAACCCTGAACTTAGCGGCCTCAACAACAATAACATCTTATATTACATGTTTATCTCCTTGTAGCAATACTTTTCCCTTTAACCTGGTCTTCAATTTATTTACCCTTTCTTGCAAATCTTGATTCTCTCTTTGGAATTGAGCCATCTTTTCATCCTTCATTTTCATATCCTGCTTCATCTTTTCTATGACCTCTTTGAGGCTCTTGATTTCCCCTGTCTTTAAACTTACTTGGGACATAGCTTGAACCAATCCATCCATGCTTGATCCAGCTTCTATATTAGAAGGTAAAATAACATCCATATCTGATGTTGCTACCTGTGCTTGTGACCAATTCTCTTTATCTTTTTCTAGCTGCAACACTTTAGCTTTGTAATTCAGTGCTTCTTGTCTGAATGTCTCCTTTTCTTGTTCTAGAGCAGCTAGCTTTGTTGTCTGTGGATGTTTAGTGGAGGACATATTCAACTTCTTCTTTAGGATTTGGATCATCTTATCTTTTTCATCTAAAGAATCCTTTACCCCTTGAGGGCCTTCAGAATCCAACCTTTTGACCTGTGTCTTCCAGGCTTTACTGGATGCTTTTTCCTGCTTCAATTGTCCATCTAATTTGAGTGCATGTGTTGTCAATATTGAAACTATCAGACTCAAACTTAGGTATTCTGAATATATTGTGTCACTGGCATTCCTGTGAATCTTTACTTTGTCTGGGGCACCAATATTTTCATAATTCATCTTGATTTCAGACACTTTATCATCATCTTCTACTGTTATATTAAACGTCTTTCTTTCCACATTCCTAACTAAGAACAAGGAATCCTTATGCTAGGAGATCTTCTCTACTTCGGGCAACAAGTCTCTTATTTCACTATTGGCCATATTTCCCTTCACAACATATTGGTTCATTAAGTCCTCTTTAGATTGGTAGACTACCCCAGGTGTCTTACTAAATACATGTTTCTTGCTGCTGAAAACCCTTGAGCTTCTTTCACTTTGTGGCATGCTTCTTGTACCAGCCTCTTCATTCTTGGTTACACTTTCCACCATCTCCATGCTCGTTCTCTCTTTAGGTTCTTCTTCTTCCAGGTCCACTATCTGAGAAGACGTTGTGATTTTCATTTTCTTAAGAATATTTTGTTGACTACTGGCACCCAGTGCCTCTGAACTGCTCCTCTTGTTATAAACACTCATCTTTGGAGCTTTAACAATCAACCTTGGAGAATTTTTCTATGTCTGGATCTGCTGAGGAGAAGACTCTATTTGTTGTGTCTGATTAGGTTGTAAAGTAACTTCCACATCTACACAGGTTTCTAGATTAGCCAGTTTATCAAATCCTTCAACATGCTCATGCTCGTAGGGGACTTGTCTACTCATCAATCTTCTCTTAGATGTAATCTGATGTGGATCATATTTCCTCCCTTGTAACTGTGTAAACCCGAATTCATTGAGTTTAGATTGGATCTTAGGTAAACATGACCTGGTCTTTACCACAAAGGGCCCTATCATGAAAGGAAATTTTAAGTTAGATGCCTTGTGCATTTTCAGAAAATGCTCTGTCTCTGAAATGATCCTTTGTCTGATGAACTCTAAAGAAAAGACTCTAGGAGTCAAAAATACTGGTAAAAGGTAAGGTCCTTCTTGATAACCGTATACCCAAATCACAGTATATTGTATGAAAAACATCTAATATCCCACCCTGCTCTCTGGATTTGGTTGCAAAGAGATTTTCATTTCTTCCAAAACCCTTGGCAGGTCTGTGCCGAAGATGAGACTATAAACCCTGGACATGATCTTGTTAATGAAAATAAGCATGGTGATCCTTTTTCATTCATTTGAGATGAATGTAGCTTTAGGGAATTCAGTATTATTTGATTCTAGGAACATTCTCAACAAGTGCGTGTAGTACCTGAAGTGTCTCAATGAATTGAAATTTACTAGTTGTTGGTGCATATTGTCAGTGATGAACTTTTCAAAACTTATACAAACTGACTGAATAGACTCTGACATAAAAAAGGTCAACATGAAATCCAGCATAATCTCCACTACAAACTTGTCATTATCCAATCCTAAAATTTGACTAAGCAGGGAACAAGCCCACTAGACCTCAATAATCATGATGCTTACATTGATGGGTAATGAAAGACTCTTAGAATGGTGTTCATGTTTAACAATGGTTTGCAGAAATAGGGTTTTTACTTCTGAGGGAAATTCTCTGTAGACTGTGATCATTTTTTCTTCCTTGAAGGGATCTGACAGTGTGGGGAAAGACTCTGGTATACCGAGGGTGTGTCGAATTGACGGACTATCTACTTCGCATAAGACCTCTGACCCTAACTTATTTAAAATGACCTTTTCTTCCCGCGAATACTATTCTTCACACCATCTTACGAACTCTGGGAAAGGGAAAACAACTTCTATGATGTAAGGGGTAATGGAAGATTGGGCCGCTTCGAGGACGGGTATCTATTTTCCAACATTATCTAGCAAATTGGCTTTGAACATGGAAATGGGTGAGACTGTTAAATCTGTGTCAAATACATTGGAGTCCCTGTCAATTAGGGTTTCTTCTTTAGAGGTGAGGTCTTTCTTTTTTATGGATGAAACGATAGGTTTCGTGGACATGATGAAAAATACCTGTGAATCAACGGAGAATGCTCGAATCTGGTTCACTGCTGACTTTAGTTTTGAATGGAGGGTTTGTGCCACTTTTCAAATGTTCGAGTGCTTTGAAATATCATAGAATAATGACTGGGGGCCCTCCTTTTATATGTTTTTTTCGATATCGAGGGTTGGAAAAAATGGTTTTGAGTGGACCTCTTTTCGCCCCGATATGCCTCTGATGGTGTCACGTGTCCAAGAAATGAAACCATGGTATTTCCCCCAGCCCTCCCTCGAAAAATTATCCTCCATGCTACTTCATTGCCTGATATGTGTCTTAGCTGTCGATCTGGGCCACTTCAAGATATACGGTTTGTCGGGTCTGATCAACTTCTGATATCAGGGATGAAAAAACGGTTTTGGGTAGACCACGTTTTTCCTCGATATGCTTCTGATGGTGCCATGTGGTCACACGCCAAAACCACGGTATTTTCCCTGGCTCGCTCTCACATAATTAAACCTCGTGCTATTTCATCACCCGATATGGTTGTTGATTGTTGATCTGTGGTTTCTGAGATCTGTGGTTCACTGGGTCCCATCACCCTCACGTCTCTTCTAGATTTATCCATATTCTTCCATATGTGACCCTATGCTCCAAACCATCGTGCCTCCATACCGATGTATCTCCTCGCTAAATTTCCGAGGCTTGGATCATATTTGAAAATTGTTATGGTAATAACATAGGCTCCAACTGGGGATGCTATGCTCCCTGTGAGGTAGCAAAGGACTGTAGACCAAGTGCCTACCCATTGGGATGTAATCTATTCATGTGATCTGAATCCACTGGTCTTTATTCAAAAACTCAAAATTGACCCAGCATAGCTCAGGGCCTTCACCTCAAGCTTCAACTATGCTTATTTTATTCCAACTTCTTCATACGAAAATAAAGACATCAAATGATTATGTACAATGAATGTAAAGTTTGATGATGTTTAAACAATATAATGCTTGAGGAACCTGCCATTCACAGGCCCTCCTCCAATGAGGTCTCCATTATTCTCTTGTAGTATGTAGGCATTACTTCCACAATATGCTGCCATTTTGAATGAGCCCACCCACAGATGATCAAACTTCCCGTGCTTTCCCTTATCTTCCTTTCTGGCGTCCCATTTCAATACCAAGTCTCCCAGTTTGAAATTGTCTACCTTGGTATGCCTGTCGAAAGATTCTTTGATCTTATCTTGATGCAGCTGAGCATTATTGAAAGACTTTTCCCTGATTTGTTGGACGCTGATCAGTTCATCCTTTCTTCTTTGAGTGGCATCTTTTTCTGCATCTTTCTCTTGTAGAAATTTCATCACTGGCAATCCTAACGCGGTAGGAAAAATTGCCTCTATGCCATAAATGATATGGAAAGGAGACATTGCGATGGACCTCTTGGGGGATATTCTGTTAGCCCACAATGCATGGATGAGCTTTTTGTGCCAGGCCTTTTTATTTTCTTGCAACAATTTTTTGATGATTCTGAATAAGCTTTTATTCGAAGACTCATACAACCCATTCCCTTGAGGGTAGTATGATGTAGAATGATCGAGGGTGATATTGTAATCACTGGATAATTTTTCCAATTTATTAGACTTGAAAGTTGTTGCATTGTCTGTTATAATCTTGACCAGGCATCCAAATCTAGACAAAATATTGTCTTCTAAGAATCGAATGATAACATCATCTATTGCCCGCCTGGTGGGAATTGCCTCAATCCACTTAGTGAAATAATCTATCACTATCAAGATCCATTTGTGTTGAGCTAAGGATTGTGGATGTATTTACCCTATAAAATCAAGGCCCCGCTGTCTGAAAGGAGCTTCGACCGAAATAGGTTTTAAAGTCAAAGCTTGCAATTTTCCTTTCCCATCGAAAATATGAAATTCATGGCACTTTTAAACCTCTTTATAAACGTCAGGAAAAATGCTAGGCCAATAAAATCCATCTCTCAAAAATTTATGCACAATCGTCTTCCAATAATGATGACCTCCACAGTCACCCTTATGGAACTCTTTGATGTTTTTCTCTGCTTCTCCTTCTATCAAACAACTCAATAAAATCCCCTCTGGATCCTTCCAATACAACGATTCATTCACTATACAATTTTTTTTTCCTTCAGTTTCAAGAATATGGCTTTTGTTTTACTAAATTCGGGAGGAGCTTGCAAATTTTTCAACACAAAGATGATATCTGCATACCATGTAGAGTCAAGCAATTTCTGGGATATTTGTGGAGTCGCCTTTTCTTCTTATGATGTACTGTCTGACAAATCTACAATGAATGTTATTCCCAACAGTTCACAGTTGGTCTGAGCCATCAACTTTGCAAGCCCTTGTCCTTTGACCAACTTGGTAGGTTTGATTTCTAGGTCATATTCTAATAAAATTGCTATCCATTTACCTCTCTTTCCTTCAGGATCAGGTTGGGTTAAGATGTCTTTCACTGAGCTGCTGGCTACATAAGCAATGGTATGGGAATGTAGGATGTAAACCCTAAATTCTTTCAATGCCTTGACTAAATAATATGCTTGCTTATCCATGTTGTCATACTTCAAAGGGGCATCTCTCAATGTTGTGTTGTAGTATGCTATGGGCTTCTCAAAATTTTGGTTATATTTCTAGAGTAAAACACCAGCAATCATGTGTTCTAAAGCGAAACAGAACAATATGAAATCTTTTTCAAAATTGGGACTAGCCAGTACAAGAGATTTGGTCAAGGCCACCTTGATGTCTTCAAAATATTTTATATCTTCAGGAATCCACTTTATTTCATTTCCCTTCATGAGCATGTTGGTAATATGTTTTATGATTTCAGCCAAATTAGGGATGAATCTCCTCAAAAATTTCACTTTGCCCAGTTAAGATTGTACCTCCTTTTTGCTTCTGGGTATGCCAATTTTCAAGATCCCCTCAACTTTGTTGGGGTCTACCTTTATCCCTTATTTTGAAATAATGTTTGCTAGGAGCTTTCCTTCTTCCATGGTGAAATTTGACTTTTTAGGATTCAATGAAATCCCAAACTTTCTGCATTTTTGAAATTACCTTCTGAGATGTTTGAGGTGTTCCTCATCTGAGACAGAATACACAGTGATGCCATCAAGGTATATAACAATGAATTTGTCTTTTTCATCAACAAAATCTATGTCAATAGCTCTTTGAAACGTTGCTTCGACATTCATAATCCCAAACTACATTTTGGCATACATGAATGTTCCCCATGGTGTGGTGAACGTCGTCTTTTCCTGATCGTTAGGGTGCACCATAATCTGATTGTATCCAGAGAAACCATCTAACATTGACATCTTCTGAGAGCCCACTAACTTCTGTAAAATGTGATCCATTTTAGGCAATGGGTAGTTGTATTTTAGAGACATCTTATTCAGATTCTTGAAATCCACACACAACCTGATTTATCCACTCTTTTTTTTTACTGGCACCAGATTTTCCACCCATTTGGAAAACCTCAGGGACACTATGATTTTGGCTTCAAATATTTTTTTCACTTCTTTCTCTATAAAAGGAAACAACAAAGGGTTTATTCTTCTCAATTTCTGTTTAAATGGTTTGTAATCTTCCTTTATTGGGATAACATGCTGGATTATACTGGTATCATAAAATTTCAGCTCATCATAGCTCCAAGAAAAGACATCAGGGAATTATTTCATTAATTTGACATACCTCTCTTTGACTTCAGGGCTGAGTTTTCTAGAAATCTTCACGATCTTTGGATCCTCTGGATTTCCAATATTGCAATCTTCCACATCCCCTTCATTTACTGTAATCTTCGAACTTCTTGCCACATCATTGTTATCAAAAAGTTTTTCCAATGGGACCAAACCTTTGGGGATAATGTTTCTCTTTAGCTTAATGATATCTCTGCCAACAATTTGATTGTCAAAATACCCTTCTTTTGTGAAATCAGTTGCATCCACCTCATCATCATAGTATTCATCATCAATGTTTAAATTATCGAACTCATTCTCCATCTTGAGGAAGCTTTTTATCTGTTTGTCATTTTGAAAAACTTGCCAGTGCTTCATATTTTCTGGTACTACTGGCCTGTACTTGACCTCAACCTTGTAATTTTTGTCAGGGAAAATTGGAACTTTGAAAACTGCTGCTGAAGTAGCCAAGGCATCAACAACTTGATTTTGTTCTCTTGGAATTACTGAAAGATTACATTCTGGAAATTTCTCAAGGAGGTCTAGTACCATATTTCTATAAGCCCTCAATCTGGGATGTTTTGCTTGGTAGATGCCTTTGATTTGATTTATAATTAGGTTAGAGTTTCCATGTACAAAAATTCTTTTGGCACCCAATTCTTCTAAAACTTTCAACCCCAATATTAATGCTTCATATTCGGCCATGTTATTTGTGCATTCAAAGACAAGTTTGTAAGAACATGATTTTGAGTCTCCTTTGGGGTGGTTGATCCATATGCCATCTCCAACTCCTTCTCTATAGGGAGCTCCATCAAAATTCATTCTCCACATATGATCCTCCACATCATCCTGCTTTTTTGAAAACTCCTCCATCTTCCCGTCAAACTTGTCTTTGTCAGCCATAATGATTTACGTTTCCTTTTCATCGGAACATAGGTCATTGAAGAAGATGGAAGACCCCAACTCAGTTTCCACTGAATAGATAGGATGATTGCTAGGCTATGATTTGTTGCTGACCATGTATTTAGGCAAAACCTCTCTGTACAGTCTTCTGTCTTGACCAAAGACAAGGATATTGGCATATGACATGTCCATCTAGAGAGTTCCTTTTAATTTTGCAGCCCATGATCTGGACAACAAAATGCCAAATTTTGGAGGGATATCAGCAACCACTACATCCATAACCATGTTCTTTGTTGGGATTTGTGCCAAAGACACCACCAAATATTTGATCATGCCAAAGCCTTTCACTTTTCTTGAATCAAAAGAGAACAAATCTTTATAAGGTCTTGTGACATCGAGGCCCAATTGGTCCATGACCACTTTGGGCATCAAGTTGTGAGATGCTCTAGAATCCAGCATAGCATTGTGTAGAGTCATGTAATGGATTTTCAATCTGACATAAAAAGGAGGAACTTCTTCATTTTCACTGCTTTCTTCTACTCTTGGCCTGAATAAGATGGTTGGGTGATCATCTTGTATGTTCAGGGTATCATAGGGTTGTCCCATATTAAGAATCTTGATGATTTGATTTATGTACTTTCTATTCTTGATAAATTCCTTAAATGGTACTGAAATTTTGATCTTGGCCATCTCGCTTTCAAAATTAAAGGAGGATGATGTTTTCTCTACCTCTTTGGTGACCATTTCTTTCCTTGCTTCCAATAATTTCTTATGAGGTTATTATTTCTTATTTCCTTTGTCCACAATACCTTTTACAGTAGAATCCTTCACAGTAGAGTCCTTTGCAGCTGAATCTTTTGCAACATAGTCTTTTTTGGGCTGACTTGAAGAAGGTATGTTATTCTGAGCTTCTTTGGTGGGATTTCCCTTTGGAGGGTTTGGAGGTACCTTTTGATTTCAAAGGTTATATTTTCTTTGGAATTGCATGATGGGATTTTGCAATCCTCTCTGGTAGTCTTCCTTTTCCACTGACAACCTTTCCTCCTCATCCTGCAAAAAAATGTCACTTGCATCCATGAATTGATCGTGTTCTTATTTAGTCAAAAATACCTCTATTTCTTTATCATCACAAAAGTTCATGTTGTCTTCAAAATATCCATCATAATCCTCATTCACATAATTATTTTGAAAAGGAGGCCTTATTTGTTGTTCCCCTTGATTTCCTTGGTTTCCTTGATTGGATTGATCTGCTTGAGCTGCCTAGTTCCCCTGATTTCCCTAATTTCTCTACTCTCTTTGTCTGATCTGTGGAATAGCTGGTCTTCTCGGATTTTTGAGTGGACCTTTAGCTTGTTCTTTGGTTTATCCCTATTACCCAGGGCCATTCTTTCCATCATTCTCTCCATGTTTCTCATCATTGCTTCAAACCTTTCTTCTGATGTTTGTGATGTCGAAGGGTGTGCTTTGTCCTGAGTTTTGTTCATGTCCCTGCCAGAGTTAGATTTAATCTTTCCTGAAGCCATTATGTTTAATTTGGCTTCTATGGCATCGGTCATCATATCATCTAATGTTGTAGATCTTCGTTCCCTCAATAATAAAGCAAAACCACTTTCAAAAGAATCAACATATCTGAGCTGAGCAGCTTTAGGGGGGGGGGGGGGTTTACCTCCACAGGAATCAAATTATAGACCTTCATGAATCTGGTTGAAAACTCCTTCACTGTTTCTTCAGGCGATATCTTCATGTTGCTGTATTGGGTCAACAACTGAAGGGGATTTTTCTTATCTCCCCATTTTACAAGGAAGCTAGTTTCAAAGGCTTCGAAATCTGCTATACTAGCTGGTAGAAAAGCTCTGAATGACTTCCTCACTTATCCTGCAAGACTTTGTGTAAACAAACTCATTTTCACATCTTCAAATTCCACCTCTTCAAATTCTATGAAATCATTAAACCAATCTAGATGCTTCTGGACTGATGTGTTACCTTCAACATCATATAGTTTGATCCTTAAGTTATAATCTTGAGGTAGATCATGTAGTTGAGAAGGTAGTATGAGGGGAGCAAATATCGTTTCCATGGCTACTGTGAGGGGTCAGAGTGGATGTCGGTTCTGAGTGGGGGTCACTATAGGCCTAACAGATGCGACTAAAATCAAATCTTGGAATCTCTTTTCATCAAAGATGGTCTCAGTTAAACAAGATTCAGAATTAGTTCTAAATAGGGCTTGCTCAAATTTCACATCAAAATCAAGGTCTTCAATGCTAGTCACTCCGTCCTTGGGCAAGGACAAATATTGGTCTGGACGCAACACTAGGGTTACTAGCTTTTCTTGTCTTTTATGTACAATCTTTTCAGGGTCAGACACAGGGATTGCAACTTCTGGGTCTGGGTTGATCCTTGTGTGAATTCTCTTAGGAGCCATGATTTCTGTCTCACACTGTGTGGTGCAAATGGTCTCTGAGTAACATAGTTTCTAGGGTAAAAATAATCTCATCCAATAAGGTAGTTGATCCACTGTCACCCTCATGGATCAACTGAATCTTTTAAGTCATTTTTCCCAGGGAAGATTTTTCAATTTCGTCCCCGGCAACGACGCCATAATGTTAGCACTCTGTAAATTTTGTCTGGTTGATAGACAAATGATAGAGGTAACTGTTTCAACCTACTTTAGAGCTGAAGCACTAGCATGTTTAACTCAGAGAGGGCTCTCTCCTGTCACTGGGTATTTCTTTAATAATCGATGGCTAGATTTGGTTTGTTTTGGGGGTTTTTAATAAAGTTGTTGGCAAGGAAGGGGAGGAACACTCAGGGATATGGAGTCAAAATTATGAAAGTGAATGAAAACAATGACCAGTCGGTAGAACTCTCTAGAGGATAAAGGATAAATGAAGTAATGAATATGAGTTATAACTTGAATTTAATCAGAGTGGTAAGAGGAAAGAGAAAACAAATAACTGCATCAGAGCATTATGGAAATGAATTCTGAATTAGCAAAGAAGAAACATACACAATTTAAATTACTTAAATCGAGAGCGTCACAAGACGAATTATGGGCCTTTAACTCTCCAATTTAAACAAACGAAAATGTAAATGGAATAAAATATCATATGAAATACATACAATGAAGAAAGACAAAACTCATATCACCACCATTAGAATCTTTTCATAGAGACTTCAAAAGCTTCTGCATATATATTCAATTCAGCTTCAAAAAGTTACAATGGAGTCCGAAACAACCAGAAAGGTGCCCTTGCACTTCTACCAACATTAATTCATTCAAATGTCTCAGTATTTATACAATTTGATTACAATGGATGAAACTAAAACGTTTCATCTTCTAAAACTGGTTATAATAGTTTCAACTGACAGTCTCGGTATATGAACTAATTTACAATGATTAAACAAAAATAGGTTTCAAAAAATAGGGATGGATCTCTCTGAATGCTCAACTTCCTTTGCGCCATCTGTCTCGCTCTGATCTTCTGTTGAACTTGTTGGTTTGATGAAACCTGGAAGTTACTTACTGGTTCCTGGAAAATTGCATTTCGTCTTGCCTAATCGTACAATTTCCTTCCATTGTGAGTTAGAAGGAATCTCGTAATCCATCATTTCCTTTATCAGAATCTCCAAGTCAATGTAGGTAGCGTGAGACATAGTTGGCAACCTGGTTTTCACTGTCTTGAACTGGTTTAAAATCTCGAAATCGGTGGCCAAATATTCCACCAAACTGGGTCCCTTCAGGTTCTCTTCCATGCTTTCAAATTTGGAATGATCCATTCCGCACTTAGTGAAGAGAGAATTGTATTCCTCTTGACCGTATAATTTCCCTTTACCATCCCAAAATGATGGGAGCCCCTTGATAAACAATTGTTCAAACCTATCCTTAAACTCCTGTAAACTCTGCTCCATTTGCATAGCTTTGTTTTGAACCAACTTGAGAAAATTGTGCTTAGTGATGATCTTCCTAGCCTAGATGATCAGGGCAGTCCTATCTTTGACCCCAATGGTCTGGAGTTTAGAAGTGGGCACAAAATTCAGCAAATCAATCGCATTCTGAGCCCAGTCCGAGGGCTTCTTTTGCAATGTCTCATTAACAACAGTACATCTGCTTTGGGCAGTGATAGCTACGCTGTATTTTTCATTTATAAAATTTAGATAAACCCTGAACTTAGTGGCCTCAGTAGCAGTAGCATCACATATTACATGTTTGTCTCCTTGTAACAGTACTTTTCCCTTTAACCTGGTCTTCAATTTATTTACCCTTTCTTGCAAATCTTGATTCTCTCTTTGGAATTGAGCCATCTTTTCATCCTTCATTTTCATTTCTTGTTGTAGCTTTTATATGACCTCTTTGAGGCTATTTATTTCCCCTGTCTTTAAACTTACTTGGGACATAGCTTAAACCAATCCATCAGTGCTTGATCCAACTTCTATATTATAAGGTAAAATAACAATCATATCTGATATTGCTACCTGTGCTTGTGACCAATTCTCTTTCTCTTTTTCTAGCTACAACACTTTAGCTTTGTAATTCAGTGCTTCTTGTCTGAATGTCTTCTTTTCTTGCTCTAGAGAAGATAGCTCTGCTGTCTATGGATGTTCAATGTAAGACATCTTTAGCTTCTTCTTTAGGCTTTGGATCATCTTCTCTTTTTCATCTAAAGAAGCCTTTACCCCTTGAGGGCCTTCATATTCCAACCTTTTGACTTGTGTCTGCCAGGCTTTGCTGGATGCTTTTTCCTGCTTCAATTGTCCATCTAATTTGAGTGCATGTGTTGTCAATATTGAAACTCTCAGACTCAAACTTAGGTAGTCTAAATATAACATGCCACTAGCATTCCTGTGAAACTTTACTTTGTCTGGGGCACCAATATTTTCATAATGCATCTTGAATTCAGACACTTTATCATCATCTGCTACTGTTATATTAAACATCTTTCTTTCCACATCCCTGATTGAGAACAATGAATCCTTATGCTGGGAGATATTCTCTACTTCAGGCAACAAATCTCTTATTTCACTATTGGCCATATTTCCCTTCACAACATACTGGTTCATTAAGTCCTCTTTGGATTGGTAGACTGCCCCAGGTGTCTTGCTATATACATGTTTCTTGCTGCTAAAAAACCTTGAGATGCTATAACTTTGTGGCATGCTTCATGTACTAACCTCTTAGTTCTTGGTTACACTTTCCACCATATTCATGCTCGTTCACTCTTCAGGTTCTTCTTCTTCCAGGTCCACTATCTGAGAAGACATTGTGATTTTCATTTTCTTAAGAATATTTTGTTGACTACTGGCACGCAGTGCCTCTCAACTACTCCTTTTGTTATATAAAATCATCTTTGGAGCATTAACAATCAACTTTGGACAAGTTTTCTGTGTCTGGATTTGTTGAGGAGAAGACTCTATTTGTTGTGTCTGATTAGGTTGTAAAGTAACTTCCACATATTCATAGGTTTCCAAATTAGCCAGTTTATCAAATCCTTCAACATGATCATGCTTGTAGGGGCCTTGTCTACTCATCAATCTTATCTTATATATAATATGATGCAGATCATATTTCCTCCTTTGTAACTGTGTAAACCTGAATTCACTGAGTTTGGATTGGATCTGAGGTAAACAGGATCTGGTATTTACCACAAAGGGCCCTATCATGAAAGGAAATTTTAAGTTAGATGCCTTGTGCGTTTTCAAAAAATGCTCTGTCTCTCAAATTATCCTTTGTCTGATGAACTCTAAAGAAAAGACTTCGGGAGTCAAAAAGACTAGTAAAAGGTAAGGTCCTTCTTGATAACCATATACCCAAATCACAGTAGATTGTGTGAACAACATCCAATCTCCCACCCCGCTCTCTAGATTTGGTTGCAAAGATATTTTCATTTCTTCCAAAACCCTTGGCAGGTCTATCTTGAAGATGAGACTATAAACCCTGGACATGATCTTGTTAATGAAAATAAGCATGGTGATCCTTTTGCATTCAGTTGAGATGAATGCATTTGTTACACATTATTTGTGTCACTCTGGTGATGCTCCACAAGCATGTGTTCATGCTCTCTGTTGGTCACTATAATTGCTTAATTAATTTTAAACAACCAAGTGAAACATAAATTATCAACCCAGGGAAGTCTTTTGTTTCAAAGATAGCTGCGCACTATATATGCTCAAT
>JZKD02S1743153.1:310310-320318 GCA_000966675.3 Picea glauca
GAGGGCTCTTGGAGCCCCACTAGCTAGCTCTTCTTACAACAAAGAAAAATGGAAAATGATGATGAAAGAACTCTTTACAAATCCACTCAATGGGTGAGATGGATTGTCCAATGCAATGGTGCCAATATGCTCTTGACAAGGATGGAATCCTCAAGACAATAGAGGCAGCATAACATTACTTTGAATTCCTTGAGAAAATGAGGTGCATCCATGGCTTTTTATAGCATTCATTCGGGTTATTGTTTAACTTCTTTGTACTGTAAAAAGAGGCCAATTAGGGCATTCCTAGGTCTTTCACCAGCCCACCAGTCGGATCCAGTCCAAATTTGAGGGTCAAATTGGCTTGGGAGTTGATCCATAAGTGGGTGGGAGGCCGACCACTCTCATAAATGTGCCATTTAGCAGGTGCACACCTTTTTGCAATAACAGACGTGCATCGTGCGCCTATGCACTATTTTTGCGTTCCTATTCCGCGCATGCGAGCGCGCACCCAATGTCTGCATGCGAGCGCGCACCCAATGTGTTTCACCCTGTGCCATCCACGATCTCTCATTGAGTGGATAATGAGAATCAAGATACTGTCACCCTTCTGGAAACTGTGCTGATGTCGACAAAAAGGGGGACGCAACTCCCATAAGCAAATGGCTTCGTGAGATCTACTAGGTGAGGTGAGGAAGTGGAGGAGACTCAAGACTACCCTTGTTTGTAGTATTTGTGAGATAAAAAGTGGCCACAACCGTTCAACGAGGTCGAGTGTCAGGGGGATGACAAGACTGGGGATAAGTTGTGCCAGAGGCGGGACAAGGTGAACAAATTCAGAGGGCAGAGGTAAGTGACTTGTGGGGCACTCTGAAGATATGGACGATTCCGGCAAGGGTAGATGATATGTAGTGCTCCAACCAAGGGTGGCAAGGGTTGCGGTTGGCCAAAAAAGGAAAGTAGGTCACCCAAAGGTGATGACAAAAAGGGAAGGTAACGACTGGAAATAAAGGTGTTTGTACAATAAATAACAAATAATTGGGGAGAAGTGTACAAATACAGACATGGGTGCCCCAGTGTGATATGGGTGGCCCGTGTAGGGCATAATTTGCTCAGAGAACTGATGAAGGGTGGGGGCCCCATTGGTGAGTTTCTGTAGGAGGTAGGTGAAATGATGGTAGATTTGCAGATGGGAAAACTGATTGTGGATGAAATGGAGGGTTCATGATACTGCGGAGGTGCAGTAAAAAAATAGAACTGTGAAAAGATAATATGGGAGTCTGTGTGGGAAAGCTAGAAAAATGAGGAGAATGAGTATGTGGTTGATTCGCGACATGATGAAAGACTATCGAGACTCCCATCCCTAAAGGGTTTTGAAAAACAACATGAGTGTCAGAAGTGTCAAAAGGTGCTATGAATGGGACAACTCATATGGGTAAGAATGCTACCAGGTAACAGTACCGAAAATGCAAATGGAGGTGTGGGTACTGCAGAGCTGGGAATGGGGATCCTAGAGGCAAATGTCAGAGGGTGTGACTGGAAATGTAAGTGCAATACAGAGGGAAAGACTACATGCCAGTGCTGAGTATATACCTGAAGGGGTTGTGTCGATGTATGATGATCAAGTACCTGCACACATGAAAACGAAATACCCAAAGTGAACAATATCTGAAGAGAATCGAAGATATGAGCATGTATTTGATAAGCGTGAATATGTGCATGCATACCTGACCAGGGTAAAAAAAGGCGCCCCGGGGGCTCAGGATGAAAAGAGGCCCAGGGACTGCTGTGATGTAGATGACGGGATGTTGATCCCATGGCTGAAGACGGATCGAAAAATGGACACTGTGGGCTCCCGGAATGGTGAGTGGAAGTTTGGAAAAAAGGCCTATATATAGCTGTAGGGCCCACATTGCCACCTCATTTGTACCTACTGTGATAGTGATTGGATGAGCAGTTTTTAGAGGAGATTTGGAGATTTGAGGAGGACGAGGCATCCGATTGGTGATTAGCGAGCTTCATGTTAGTGGTCTGATCATGCTGCATAGAAATAGAATTTCATTTTTTGGGCAGGGGCTGTACGGAGGGCCGTACAGAGGGATTTTGGGGATGTGGGTCCCACGTGCGTGGGAAATCTGGAAGTAGGCGGGCACATGTGCACGCCTGCCCACCGGATAGATGTGCATGGGGGAGCTGGTGAGGGAATTAAAGGCGTGCACTATGTGCACGCTTATGTAGGTGACAAGCGCGCCTGAGAGCGCGCCTGTGTAGGTAACATGCATGCCTGAGAGCGCGCCTGTGAAGCTAACAGGTGTGCATAAGTGCATGCCTGTGAAGCTAACAGGTGTGCATACGTGTGTGCCTGTGTAGTGAACAAGCGCGCATGTGTGTGCGCCTGTGGGTTGAAACAGCCGCGCCTTAGAGGCAAAGTTGACGGGTGTAAAATTGATCTTTGTGGTCTCATGGGCTAATATAAGACTCTTTGTTGTGGCTGTAGGTGGACAGTTTGTACGATGCCAGTGGGTTGGCGAAAGAGAGATTGGTCCCAGCTACGAGACGCCGTGGCTATTGAGGAGCCAGGTGTGCGAGCAACTTTGGCAACCTGTGGGTTACTAAAGTTCTTTGAGTGCCCGTTGATACGGGCGCAGGAGTATATCCTATAGTTCCTGATCCAAATGTGGAGTCCGCAGTTGCATTGCTTCCTTGTGTGAGGTGAGAAGATCCCCTTCACTACGGTGGAGTATGTGTACTTCTTGACTGGGCTCTCATTTTGGGGTGTGCTCCTACCGATGGAGCCGGTGCTACCGAGGGATCTGACCCTAGTGACCATTGGCCGGAGATACTGTTCAGGTCAGAAATTTATGTCCGGGACGGTTGTGAGCATTGGGTCGATAGATTCCCTAGTGCATCGCTATGTAGAAACAATGATTGTGAGAGTATATGGGTCACTGGAGACCCAGCGGATCAGTGGGGGCCAGTTGATGGTGATGGGGAGAGTGTTGGCCGGCGAGCAGCTCGCCTGGGGGCTTACGCTGCACGCGAGGATGGTGGGGCAGTTGGACCACTGTCGGTCCACGGATACGAGGGAGTTTTCCTTCGGGTCCATTCTGGTGGCATGGTTCTTGGAGAGGGTGTCGATGTTGTGCCCTAGGATTCTATTGGGTGCGCCTGGGGCACGAGAGCCGCGACTGAGGTGGTGGTCGACCATGTTGCTTCGCCATGGTGGTGGTGAGGGTGGCCACTTTTTCACTGCAGAGGCGACACAGGTATGGAGGCAGATGCCGCAGGTGATACTACGGTACTCCTATGCCAGGGTTGACTTTTGGGATGATCCAGACATGGTGCTAACTCCAAGGGAGGTTTTTGACCACCGAGGTATGTTGATTTGATGATGTTGATATGTATGTTTTATGTTTTTTGAGATAGCATGCCTTATGTATATGATATAGATGCTGATACTATCTGGTGTTTGTTTGCATGTGCAGATGTGGCACCTCGCGGGCACAAGGTGGAGTTGCAGAGAGCGTCGAAGAGACCGTTGCGGGGAGAGAGACGTCGGCGGGAGGACGTCGTGGTGCGACCAGCTGGGCCAGAGAGGGTAGCGAGGAGGTGCCAGTTTGATGACCCTGGTGCTGGGCCATCACACGCTCCTACGACTGCTGCCGGAGTGGACCTTGAGGACATACACCGTCATCTGGAGACGGTGTTACAGGAGGTGCCTGAGGGCATATAGTCTCGCATCCAGGATGAGGCTTTCCTGGAGCAGTGTGTGGGGGTTCCGCCACCATGGCGGGCCATAGTACGATGAGCAGCAGTGGCTGCTGCATTGACGACCGGATGACTGCCGTCGGGGCAGGAGGGGCCGATAGGGGGAGGACCACCACCTCCTGGAGCAGGAGGTAGTGGGACGCCACCGCCTAAGGGAGGAGCAGGCAGTGGTGCTCTAGAGGCACTGTGAGTGGTGCTCTTAGGCATTGATGTATATATATATATATATTTGTATATAGGCTGGTGAGTCCATTTTGTACCGAGGTGCTGCATTGGCCTGCGGATACTTGTATTTTTTGTATGTAAACATTTGGATGGCACTGTGGACCTTTATATATACATGAGTATACATTTTTGATATCTATGTGGTGTTTACATGTTTTTGGTTAATGTTTTGATGACGTCTATTCTATATATATGCTGTGATAGGTTTGTGTTATATGTTTATGTATGTGTAGCTTGATGTGATATATGCCAGTCTAACACAATATTAGCTAGGTTATCTATAATTTGATTCAATTGTCTTGGAATATGTGTAAATGTAATGGAATCAAAATGTCGAGATAAAATCCTAACCTGCAGGTATTTGCGAAAGAGGCAAGGATCACGGACGCGGTACACATTGTTGAGCTAGAGTACGACTAGTTGAGAGTCTAGGAAGACGCTAAGGTGATGAATACGATGATGATGGGCATTGACCAGGAGGCCAATGATGGTGGTGTATTCGACTTGGTTGTTGGTTGCTGAACCCAAACATATGCCACTCAAATGGAGCATTTCATGTGAGGGGGTGTAGAGAGCCCAAGCAGCCGAAGTGAGATTTTGTGTCCAATGGCTGGCACTGTCGACGTAACCGATGTGGTAGGCTGGTGGAGGAAGCATTTGTCAATAGCACAAAGGATAGTTTAGACGTGAGAAAAGGAGAAAAATATTAAAAATGCTAGAAAATAAATAACCTAAAGTAGAATGACTACGTTTAAGTGTAATTTTTTTTTAAGTATAACCCGTTGATGGGTTCTTTGAGAGAGAGGCCTTCGGGGGAGGCTAGGATGTATGCGCCTTTGGTGAGGCAATGTTGGATAATGTATGGGCCATGCCAGAGTGACTCGAATTTGTCATGGCCAAAGGTATCATGAGAGATATCGTAAGCCAGGATGAGGCTGCCTTCGTGAAATGAGCGAAGGTTGACATGGCGATCAAAGGTAGCCTTGGATCATTTTTTAGCTGCCTCTTTGTTCTGTAAGGAAGATCGATGATCTTCATCCAGAGACTCCAAGTTCAGCAAGCGTTGCTCCATTGGAGCAGTGTCAGGTAATAGCTCAATTGCAGTGCATAAGGTGGGAATTTCGCACTCGATGGGAAGAGTGGCCTCAACCCCATGGACTAAATGAAATGGTGTGAAATCAGTAGCGGTTTTCACAGCCGTTCGGTAAGCCCATAGCGTAGAAAATGACATATGATGCCAATTGGTTTTATGTTTATTAACTGGGCGCTGTAACATGGTCTTGAGGACTTTGTTAACTGCTTCAACCTATCCATTAGACTGAGGGTAATATGGTGAGGCAAACTCATGAGATAATCCTAACCGAGATGAGAGTTCGACAAAGATCTCATTCTCAAAGTGTTTCTCATGATCGTAAATGAGTTGGAGGGGTACGCCAAAGCGTGATATGATGTGGTTAAAGAAAAAACAAACTACAGTGTCAACGGTGTTGTTGAATGTGGGCATAGCTTTTGCCCATTTGGTGAAGTAATCAACGACGACAACGATGTATTTGTGGCCATTGCTGGAGGGGGGATTACAAGTCATGAAGTCGATGCCCCATTTAAAAAAAGGGCCAGCAGTAATGACAGGGTGGAGAAGAGCGGGGGGAGCTCGGGCTTTGTTGGCGTAACCCTGACATTGCTCACATCGTTTCACGGCATGAATGCAATGATGAAACAAGGTAGACCAAAAGTAACCGGCTCGGATAATCTTTTGAGAAGTGGATATGCCTGAAAGATGGCTCCCACATGCGTCGCTGTGGAAGTCATTTAAGACTCTATCGGCCTCATCAATAGTCAGGCATCGACGAAGAGTGGTGTCGACACCCCACCGATATAGGATGTCTCTGATGAGGAGGTAGCGGGGGGCTTGATGGAAAATATGACGACTATCATCTCGTGAAAGGTGGTTACTAAACTTTTGAGTGTGGAGATAGACGAGGAGCTCGCTGTACCACAGATCATCCGAAGTGATGTAAAAGAGATGTTCGTCGGGAAAGTTGGTGTTGACGGGGGCACTGGTGGTGTCAGAGGGGAGGGTCGTGACAAGTTCAGTGAGAATGAGGGCCTTCTTACTCTTAGGTGTTGAGAACTCAAGGTCGTACTCCTGAAGGATAACAATCCAGCGAGAAAATTTTCCGACGGCTGAGCAGGTACTGCATAGGGTTGGAGTCTGCGACGACCTTTGTTGTGCGAAGAAGAATGTAGTGGCACAGTTTCTGGACTGCGAGGACGACTACAAGAGCAAGTTTCTCTTCATTTTATACTTCAAGGGTGGCCCTGAGAGGTTTTTACTAACATAATAAATGACATGTTCATGATTTTCATCACCTAGCTGGGCGAGGACGTCGGCTACTGATACGGCTGATGCTAATACGTAGAGGATATAGTCGCGATTGTAGTAAGGTGCACTAATTAAAGGTGCATTTGAAAGTGTTGTTTTAAGATCGTCAAATGACTATTGGGCGTGGTCGTCCCAGTGAAATGGGATGTCGTGATGTAGTAAACGAAGGAAACCATGTGCGCATATGGCGTATCTGGGACAAAGCGTCTAAGAAAGTTAGCTTTGCCCTGTAGGCTCTGAAGTTGTCATAAATTTCGGGGAGGTGGAATTTCAGTGATAGCTTGGACTTTGAGGGGGTCTATGGTAATACCGCTTTGGTAAACAATAAAACCGAGGAGGCGCCCTGCAGTGACACAGAACACACACTTGAGAGGATTCAAGCGGATGTTGTACTGACGACACTGTTGAAAGATGATTCGTAAATCATCGATATGTTGGGTGCGTCTCTTGGATCGAGCTGTGAGATAGTCCAAGTAGGCAAGGATGATATGAGCCAAATCGTGAAAGATGTATGTCATTGCCCACTGGAAATTTGCGCTGGCATTCTTTAAGCCGAAAGGCATGGCACGATATACAAAAGTACCCCAAGGGGTAGTGAATGCGGTTTTATACTGATCGGCGGGGTGAATTTGAATTTGATTATAACCAGAGAATCCTTCCATAAAGGAGAGAGCCTCGTGGCCGACGTAGTCGTCGATAATTTGATCGATGAAAGGCGTTGGAAAGTTGTCTTTGGGACATGCGTGATTGAGATCGTGAAAGTCTGTGAAAACACGGATAGTGCCCTGTTTTTTGTTAATGGGTATAGGGTTGGAGACCCATGAGGTATAGGCGATGGGGTAAATGAACCCGGCGGAGCGTAATTTGTCAATTTCGGCTTTGATGGCCATGGCTTTGGATGGGTGTAGTGGTTGTTGTTTTTGGTGAACTGGTGTAATGTCGGGCCAGGTGTCGATGCAATGTTCGACAATAGAGGGACCAAGGCCAGGAATTTCCGTGTGTGACCAGGCAAAAATATCCCTATATTCTTGGAAGAGGGCTTTATATGAGGTTATTTCCTGAGGAGTGCAAGCTGCTCCAATGGTGATTTCCTCGACGATGCCATTTTTTATGGAAATGTCGATTTTAATGGTGGGGGAAATGTTGGCCATGTTGCCTTCTTCAGAAGCATCAGGGGCAGGAATGGGATTTCTGAACCAGTCGATAGGCCTTGATGGGATAAAATCCTTGGTTTCGACCGCATAAATGGGGTTTTGGTTAGGAGGCATGGAGGCTTCCTGTGGAGAGAAGAGTGCACGATGGTGTAGCGCATCCCAGGGAGAGTCTGGGTGGTTTAACTCTTCGAGTATTTCTTCGTCGCATTGGAAGTGACAGGAATACAAGGGGTCGTGAGGAGTGATCTCGGTGATAGTGTTCGTGTGGTTGCCCCCTGGTGAAGAAGCAGGGGGAACATTGTTAGGGGATGGTGAGGGTTCACTTGACATAAACCATATATTGAAGTACTGAGGGGTACCTGTGGTGGTTGGGTGGAGAGTGTCTGTAGGGGAATGAGCATGAGAGTTGGGGGGGTTGGGGGGTGAATCCTCAGATAATTCATCTAAGAGCCATGGAGGTGTTGGGAGGGCCTAAGGTTCAGGGGAAATGACATGAAGATCCTCTAGCGACGAGGTAATGTTAGTTATCGCCTCTGCAGGTCAGTGAAGCAGAGTCAATTGGCGTTGCCTGTATTCAAGGATCATAGGACACTGGTATGTGAAATGAGCTAATGAATCATAGAAAGAGCAAGGGTGTCTCATACATTCATTGACTGAAGTGGTGACATATCGGATGTCAGTGATATTTGTTGAGGAGGACGTAGTAGGACTAGGGTTGCTCTGGAAGTTTTGGCGTACTACGGCTAAAGTCTGTCAAAAGCATGGCAGGGCTGAGCAATGATGGGTATAATGTCCATACTCTGAACATATAGCACAAGTGTATTTGGTCCTCAACCCTTTACTACTGGAAGGGGGGGTGGTAGTGGCGGGTGTTGGGGAAGTGTGATTGAGTGGGATCAAATTTTGTAATTTTGGTAGCGACGAATAGTTGTTGGTTTGGTGTCCTTCTTTCTCACATAGCACGCAAGGTGGTGGGATGCAGGGAGGAAGTGGAGCTGTGGGCTCCTTCTTCTTTCTCCTTCCCCCAGCTGTGGCAGGGGGGTTAGTGAGTGGGGGTGTGGTTGGAGTAAGAATGGGAATCGTCATGGGGATTCCCTTTTTTGGGGGGGGAAGGGATGGTCGAGGGACCATCTCTGGTGGGTGTAAATACCAAATGGGGATTGCTAACACCATATTAGGTAGTGTGAGTGTTGCGGATACCTGAAAAGATTCGATACCTGGTGGAGGGTAAAAGAAGGGAATTTGAGTGATGGCTTGGGGAACTGTCTCCCAAACTAGGATATGTCCTTGGGGAGAAGTGGAATCATGGACTAGTGGGGTTGACGAGTGCGTAGGAGGTTCTTGAGGAGGGGGTTCTGTGACAAGTGGGACGTCAGATATGATAGAAGCCTTTGTAGGAGGAAGTGTATCCTCTATGTGAGTTCCATTAGATGATATGACGCATACTTGATTGGAAGGACGAAGGATTGGTGGTGCTCCATGGTACGTTCCTAACAAGGATGGATCTTTAAAAATACCAGGACCCATATCGACGAGTGGATATGCATCGTGGCTTGTGTGGATGAGAGGGAGAATGTTATCGATGTTGGCAGATGGGTTAGGCTCATAATGTGAGACTTGGTCAATAGTAACGATCTTCTCGTTGTGAGGGAACATCATTGTCCGAAAGATGGAAGATGCCACTGCCTTCATAGAGTACATGTAGCTACGACCGAACAAGATATTATAATCGAGAGGGGCATCGATAACTTCGATATCGATGAGAATAGTCTTACCCCCGAGTTCGACGGGGACATTTTGGAAGATCCCTTCAGGAGACGATGGTCATTCGTCATAAGTGCGTAATGTGATGGCAGAGGGTATGAGTTCCGGGGAACCAAGTTTCTTCCATACCGTTTTGGACATAATGCATGTAGATGCACCTTCATCGATGATACACCGATGAATTGTGATGTTCTGTATTTTTACTGGTATTTGAAAAGTGATCAAGGTGGGAAGATGAGGTTCACCGTTGTCAAGATCAAAGGTGATGAGTCGGGTATCTGTGGGGTCGACTTCCCCCAAGGAAGAAAGTAATGATTTCCGTTGAGTAGGACAAGTCTGGAGGACCTCCAATACTGACATGGAAGCCGAGGATTGCGCTAAGTCGTCTACCAAACTATAGTTATGAGCTACCCTAGCCTGTGGGTTGTGGACATTCCTACGCAATGGGATGCGAGGGATGCGAAGCGGTGGTTCGACAGAAGGGCGAGGAATCACCAACGGGGGTCCCGTCAGTGTAGGGTTTGTCTCTGAAGGGATGGGAGGAGACTCAGTGGGTGCATGATACTAACAGTTACGTGTTTGCAGAAGGATTTCTTCCTCACTTGTGAGGAGAATTGTGCAATCTGCTGGATTGTTGGGGTTGATTTTTGGGGTTGAGGTATTGTCCCATCGGAGGTGGGGGATGTTGTGTATCCTGTTGGGTGTTTATCACACCTTGATGGGGCATAGGATTTT
>JZKD02S1743153.1:338300-351240 GCA_000966675.3 Picea glauca
TGGTTGATGCACTTGTTTATGGTACAGGTTGATTACAGGTTGGTGCATGGTTGATGCACTTGTTTATGGTACAGGTTGATTATAGGTTGATGCATGGTTCATATTTATTGGTACAATTTTACAGTGGTATATCTCATAGTGATAGTGTGATAGTGGTTCCATCATTCTACTTCTACTTCAGGGTGGTAGGATGGGGTAAGGACAGGTGGTTGTAGCCACCTTCCGGTTGTAGCCAGAGAACATTGGGGGTTGTAGCCTTCTTTTGGTTGTAGATAGAGATTTGGGGAGTTGGAGCTCCCCTTAGGTTGTAACTTGAGAAAATAGGGGGTTGGATCCTCCTTCCAGTTGCAGATGGATAACAAAGGAAGTTTGTGCTTCCAATGAATGTAATTCTTCAAGATATATAAGAAAAAGCATTCCGCGGTTTTCTCCCGATTTGGGTTTCCACGTAAAACACTGGTGTACTGTGTTTGTGTGTGATTGTTTATTTATTACTGCTCATTATAGGATAATAATTCTACATTGATATAACATTTGAAGAAAAAGGATTATTGTTTATGGATAAATTCGTGAGTGCGGACACAGACCAATCTCCCTAGATCCACCTGAATCTAGAACAAAACAAGACAGAATACTACTCTTCCCCTAGATCTAGATTATTGAGTGAACTAAGAGAAATGGATGGTGGACATACCTTATGAACGCTCTCCTTAAATATCTGTTGTTCCTCGCTCAGCTTCGATGCTCTTGTGTCGTCCAATCACAACAGTACAAACCAATCGAAGTACAAGCACATTAATATATTCAGTACCTAGTCTATACATGTGATCAAGGAACCATGTAATAAGATGACATCATCATTATGGGAAAGGGACATATTCATGTATTGAATTAACTGAAAGAGAAATATACAACCTGAGCCTTGATGTCGTAGATCTCCTTTCAATGGCTCCTAGTTCTGACACACACACTTGCTCATGCATGAAGAAAATCAACTACTTATGATGACCTTGTTGTTGTCTCTGTCTGCTGCAGCATCAATTCTCCATACAATCATGCACCAATTCTCCAATAGATTTCCCAAGATTGCCAACTTAACCCTTTCCATGAGTATTCTCATCAATTTATAAGAGAGAATAGGTTAGTTGCTAGGATAAGAATGATCCCAATAAATATGGAATGTTAGCCTCTGAACAACCATTCGAATACCAACTCACCCTTCTAGAAGATTCCCTTCTAGAAGGCTCGAGAATCTTAGCTTTTTCCTTTGTAAAAAGATGTTCGCACCCTGGAAATGATTACAGTGCGAGAAGTTCACACCCTAGCTGAATGCAGCCTGCGAGAATGAAGGATTCTCGCAGGAGAATATATATGCAGCCTGCGAACATTCCTCAAACATGATTTCTGGAAATAGATAAGAGCAACCCTTTTCAGGAAGGAGTTCATTAATGAGGAGCTTGATCATAACATCACCATGACATCATCACAATGACCAAAATTGTGTATAACAATTATAATTACACTATTACTGATTCACTCCCCCTCTCAGTAATCCAACAAAAAGAACTTAAAGATGACTCCAGTGTTGTCCTTTTTCATAATGTTAGTCTCGCGAGGCTGAAAAAGAGATAAATTATCACTCAAAAGACGGCCTTTCAAACCTTTTAACGAGTGGGAAAGGAAGCAAGATCACTCGGCAATATTTTCACGTTTGGAGAGTCTGAAAAGAGCTTAAAGACGACTCCAGGTAGTTCCTTTTTTGTTTATCCATGTGAGTCCGAAAAAGAGATAAAAGCTTACTGGGTGTGTTCTCGTGTTTTTTAGAGCATGATAACGATCGAAGAACATGCTCGTTAATGTGACAAGATAAAAGGCTAACAAAACTGCTTCGAAGCCTACCAATAATGACAAAATTGCACGCCAGGGTATTAATAATGCCTCCAAAAAATTTCTCAAAACCCAAAAATAACTATGTCTTTGGCAAAAATGAAATTTTATAATAGTAATATGGGGAAAAATGTTTTTTACCATTTCATTTGTGCAAAGATTTTTAGCAGTGGAGAAATTGAGCCTTGGGGGGTGATTCTTGCATTCATCAGTGTTGGAGCTACAGTCATCTATTTCTGTCATCTGGATCAGGTTGGTTCTCTCTTCCTTTCCTTCAATTTGCATGGTTTACAATTTGTTTCTACGCAATTATTGAGTTTAAAAAATGATTCCCTGGGAGGTCTCAAGCACCCAAAAAAGGCTCGGCGCTCCCCTAAAACGCTAGGGGGAGTGTTGCCCGATTTTTTAGTGCTCATCCAATCTTAAAGAGAGGGCGCTAGCACTCTGATGTAGGAGTGAAGGGGGCACTTCCCAAAACACACAAAAAATGCCCAAAAAAAGCTCAAACAACGCCAACGCTCCTCCAAAAGGGTAAGGGGAGCGTTATGCAAAAGTGATAACGCCCTGGTGACCTTTTTAAAGGAGGGTTGGCACTCTGATGTGAGTGTAAAAGGGGCATTGTCATCATAAGTAGAGAACAAATGATTTTTATTGCCCAAAAATTGTCAAAATAGCGTGACTAATGACTTTTTATTGTTGATGATTGTAGGTAAATTCAACGAAAGTCATGATCAAGTGGAAAGAAAGAGAACATGAGCTCAATGAAATGGCCATGTTTCAAATTCCCTGATCAAGGGCTGCATTGAGGAATTGTGGTCTCCTCAATTTCTTTAAGATGAAAAAGATGAAGAAAGAGGTTCTTCTTCTCGAGTATATGATCAGGCTATGGAACATTGTGGAACAAGGGTTCCAAATTGGAATGCAGCTTCTTACCATTGAGTTGGAAAATGTGTATTTCCTGATCGACCTCTCAAAGAGAGGGGCCCCCGTTATTTTATTTGGACAGAGGGCACTTCCTGTGCCTGTAGAAGAGTACTTGGCAAACCATTGTGTCTCGAGATCGAGATTGGTGGGAGGTAGAATCTCGATCAAAGACATCAGGGATCTAACTCTTTGATCCATTCTATTTGCTATTACGAGTATAGCGGGTAGTACCAGCTCGCTCTTAGTTTCAATATCACAGGTGGCCTATGGTTTACAATGTCTGGAGACAACACTATTTAACTGGAGAGCAGGTTTCTTTCAGAATGTGAAGGAACAGATTTCGAGATGCGGAGCAGGGCAGCAAAAGCAGTTTGGATACGGTTCATTTCTGGTTTCATTCTTCCTAGAACACATTCCTCGGATGCAACCAAAGATTGCATTGGTAGTACAATCGGTGGGAGAACCATGTATGGAGCGATGGACTAGTCTATCTTCGAGGCTAGGAACAGAGTCAGAGTTCAGGTTCATTGGTGACTTCTTCGCTTGGCTGAGACACTAATTGATCGTGATAGAAGAATTCCCATAGACCGAAGTGGATTTTCGGGGGAGCATGGGCCTGGTTCTTCCAGATGGGGTGGACTGGGATGAGTTAGGTAAGAAACCAAATATAATCTCGTCAAGTGTTTTTTTTTATTTTAAAAATATGTTATTTTTTTGGGTACATGGTGTTATCACTGAAATTTCGTCCGCAAATGGTTATAAGAATTAAGCATTGTCAAACAGTTATGAGGTCACCCATGGACCAAAATTACCACAAAAACATTTCCAAAGGGTCAAAAACTATACAACCAGTGAAAAAATTAAAGGGTGCTATGAATACATAGGGCGCACACGCACATACGCAAAACATAAACGCAGAAATCATGCACATGCGCCCGATGCGCGACTGTTGTCGCAAAAAGCTACGCACTTGAGAAACATCACATCTATGAGAGTGGTCATCCTCCCACCCACTTCTAGTTCAGCTTCCAAGTTGATTTGACACTCAAATCTGGACTAGATTCAACTGGGTGGCTGGTCAAAGACCTAGAAATTCCCTAATTAGCCTCTTTACACACTACAAACTGGTTGGACAATACCTCAAAGGAATGTTATAAAAAGGCCATGGATGCACTTCATTTTTCAAGGAATTTCATAGCAAAGTTATGCTTCCACTATTCTCTTGAGGTATCCTCTATTCCCATCAAGAGTATACTAGCATCATTGCATTGGGAAATCCATATCACCACTTGAGTGGATTAGCAAGGAATTCTTTCACCATTTTCATTTTCATTTTCAAAGTTGTGAGAAGAGCTTATTTGTGGGGGTCCAAGAGCCCTCCCTTGGAGGAAGAAGGGACTCATAGTCCTCTTTCTTCTTGGTGTATTCTTTCACTAATATCAACCTTACCATTGGTGACATGGGTCTTATTGTTTCTTTTGTCCTTATGTCCCTATGTTCATTATTTTAGTTGTTGTTTTATTTCTTAGTTTAATTCTTAGTTGTTCTCTTTATATTTCTTTCTCAAACCCTTTTCCTTACAGCTGTCCTGCTTAGAAAACCCAACTAAGCTTGCAAGCACCTCTATTTAGCTCACTTAGGTGATGAAAGAGGCATAACAGATTGGCAACTCCACCGGGGAAAGGTATCAATTTCCTACCCCATTTGGATTTTTCTAGCTCTTTTTTTGGTTTATTTAATTTGCAGGTGCATTAACCAGCCCAAGCCGACTTGCTAAACATCCAATTCCAAGTTGAATTGAGAGAATTCCATCCGAATTTTTTCTTCACAGCCGTGTGTCTATCGTGCACGGGTTTTTCGGCCCACAGACATGCATCGTGCACATATGCGCCTAAGTCACAGTTCTATTATGCGCACTTACGCCTAAGAGTTTGTTTTGATCTGCGCACAGGCATTCAGTGTGCCTCTGTCTCCACTGAGACCTGCGCACCTGTGCAAAAATTACACATTGTAAGGTTTTTTGTGATTTGGTGAAGGCCCTTAGCCTTCTTAAAAGTTATTTCATGCATGTTTTAAGCTGCACCACACTTAGTTCCCTATTCATATAAAGGGATTAGTCAAAACACATATGCACTTAGGGGGTTTAAAATGATTTTTTCCTCTTTTTGCTTTCATTTCACCACATGGATGGCTTGTTTTGACTAAAAATATAAGTTGGAATCATTTGTAAACACATCTAACTTGCATTGGGACTAGAAGTTGGATAGAAATCGCTTAGTATGCTCTTCTCTCGCGCCTTCAAGCGACCTTGAGAATCAGAAAAAGATTGTGAGACAATCTCATCTCCCTTAAAAAGATTGAAATCTTTAGGAGAGGACAACAACCCTTCTTGGGAATCCTCTTAGTTTATTTTTTCAAACACATCTTAAGATTGCAACGGGCCCATACATGCCCACATGTTGCAAATATAGGATAGTGTTAAAATTTACTTTCTTAGATCAAATCACTAGGGAAGTTTAAAGGTTTCGTAACAGGCCCACACATGCCCACATGATAACAATCTAGGATAGTTTCAAAGCTTTTCTTAGATTAAATCACAATAGGGATTTAAAGGAATAGTAACAGACCCACATGTCCACATGCTAGCTTCCTAGGGAATTTTGAATTACGCAAGGTTGTACCAAAGGCATTTAGTTAATTAGGTAATCAACACTTGTAAGGACCAAGCGAAGTCCACATGTAGCAAGGTGACACCTAATTCATTAAAACATTGGCACACTTTCACTCATTCACACACAAAAGTCACTTATCACTCACATAGTTTTCTTCTCGAAACGTGGAGGTCAAAGTAAGTTTCCTCCAAAGGGATTCTGAAACACCCCACCCTTTTCTTGACAAAACTATCCACTCCCATTTAAATTCAACGAGGTTGTTTCATACCCCCAATATCCCAAACAACCACATCTAAAAAATTTCTAAAAAACTCACTAAGTTTTCCTCCACAGGAGGTGCCAAAAGAAATTTTTTAGTCTAGGTAAGATTTCAGGGATAGGCATCCAAATAACTCCCCATTATCTAGTTCTCTCAATATCAAAACAATAGAAGTTGTCAAATAGGGAACTGAAAATCCTCCAAGTCAAGTGTTCCTAACACCATAAGCCAGGGAGATACCCGTGAAGGGTTGAAGGCCAAGGTCCGGTTGTTCTGTGCATGCCCCCTTGAGGCACCCACCTCTTGAACAGGATCCAGCCTGTGACCCATTTCTTAGGCCGAAAAATCTAAATGCCGCACTTTGACCGAGGTACCTAGTGACCAATTTTTAGGACATCTACCCAGGTGGCAATTGTGGGCTGCAATTTCACCTTGATCGGATTTTTTGTGGCTATTGGGAAATATCACCAGCTCTTTTGGCATATGCCCCCTTTACCCCTCATTATAATTGATTATTTCATCCTTCACTAGTTTCTCTTCCGATGACTTTAGACCCCATTGTTGAGTACTATTGGAAGGTCCAATACTATTTGAGAGGAAGGACGTTATGTCTTTTAGGACATGAGCATTTGTTTTCTTTGATTCCCTACGCGGACAAAATCCCCTTATCCACATATATTCTACTTTTACTTTATGTATGATGCACTTCTGATTACATGTTGATTTAGATATATATTGTGCTAAGTTCAAAAAATTACAACAAAGGCTCTTGTTTCTTTATTACTCTCACCACCGTTTTCACACATTCACTCAGCTAGTCGGACATCATAGGGGACCCACAGAATCCCTGTTGTTCCAGACACTTGCTAAATCTCCCTCCTATCTTAGAGGGAGTGTCTGGTCTTGCCCACTCATTGACACCACCTTCTCACATTCCAGTGAGTGCCACTGTCTTAGGATCAACATTGCTTGGTTCCACATTACTTGGGTCCACTTCCCAAGGTCCTTCATCCACTCGCTCTCCTTTACACAAAAGCAAGGGGCCAACTTCCTCTCAAGGGGGAAGTACCAACCCACCTAGCCCCCATCAAGGGTCAGGTTCATAGAACACTCATACCATGGCAGGAGCTAATCCTCAACCAACACTCCTGATGCCATATTTAGCCTCTCTTAACATACCCGATCTAAGCAAACTCACTAATGATCCTATATTGCATGACCCCACATGGCCTGCAATGCCCACCAAACTACCTTCAGACATCCCCAAGTTTGAAGGAAAAGAAGGGGATGACCCTGCCAATCATGTCATGACTTTCCACTTATGGTGCTCTTCCAACAACATTATGGATGATTCCATCAGACTTAGATTATTTCAATGCACACTCATTGGCCCATCAGCCAAATGGTATTTAGATGAAAAATCAGGGTCCCATGCGACTTTCGAGTCCTTGGCCAAAGCATTTTTGACCTTCTTCCAATTACCAATCCACCATGACAATGGTCTGGAACTACTCTCTAATTTCAAACAAACCTCAGCCACACATATCGCTGATCACATTCACGAGTGGCGTAGATGACATAGTTTATGCAAAGCAGAAACCACCAAACAACAGTGTCTTGAATGGTTTCTTAGATCACTTGTCTCTCTCCTCAGTAAGGATGTAGCTTCCACCTTCCCTCAACCAGAGGAAGAAGCCATCAATAAGGCTCAACAATACGACCTTATCTATTCACAGTCAGGGTACTTATACACTGTACTTCCTAATCTCCCAAAACCCGTGTCGTTTGGCCAAGACAAACCTGGGATGTCTCACTCAGCAGACAGACTGATTGGTAATACCACTCTCCATGGTCCACAACCCCAACAACCACCAATGTATGGCACACTTCAATATCCACCGACATATGGGGGCACCTCTTATTACCCCCCACTCCCTTATCAACAACCATACCCTGTTGCTATGCCTCCACCCATTAGTGGGCCACCGCCGGCACCCCCCATACACCCACCTGTTCAAACAAGTTCTGGTACCCCCTCTACCTTAGCTTATAGTACTAGCAAAAGCACCATGCCTTCCTATGTACCTTATGGATCATTACCCCCAATGAATCTATACCTTCCATTTCCTGGTCCCCCACAACCCATGGCTCCCCCACATCCTCATGCTAGGGTAAATGTTTTTCAACCCTCTTCCATTCAACAATATCAACATTTCGAACAGCTGAATACAAAAAATCCGACCCATCCATCGAATAATGCCAAAAAGAAAGGAAGAAATAGAAACAATAACAACCTCGGCCAAGGTGGGAATCAACCCCAACAAAACCAACTGGCTAGGGGCAACCAGAACCAAGGGAATCGGAACCCCCAGGAGGGCAATAACAACAGGCGTCAAGGGAGAAATAACAATACTGTCAAAACCAACTTCCCTTGTGCCCTTTGTGGTGAGTTTGGTCATTATACTCATCATTGCCCCCAAATCACTGATTTCAAATGGATGAAAGACTCAGCTAGTCTACCACATCCTCCAGCACCATCTGCCCCTCAACAACCCCCACAACAATACATGCAACAACCCCCACCAACCGTGCTACAGAATCCCATTCCACACCAAGGTGTGATGAACACTCAACAAGAGATACAACCTACCCCACCACAGTTGGGATAGTACCTCAATCCAAACAATCCAGCAGATCGTACGATCCTCCTCACTAGTGAGGAAGAAATCCTTCTGCAAACATGTAATTGTCAATACCATGCACCCACTGAGTCTCCTCCCATTCCCCCAGAAACAATCCCCACACCAACGGGACCCCCGTTGGTGATCCTGCGCCCTAATGCAGAAACACCTCTTCACATCCCTCACATCCCATTGCGCAGGAATGTTCACAACCCACAGGCTAGGGCAGACCATAATTACAGTTTGGTTGATGACTTAGCACAATCCCCCGCTGCCATGTCAGTCTTAGAGGTCCTTCAAACTTGTCCCACTCAGCGGAAATCATTACTTTCCGCCTTGGGGGCAGTCGACCTTGCAGATACTCACCTCATCACATTTGATCTTGATAGTGGAGAACCTCGACTCCCCACTTTAATCGCTTTTCAAATACCAGTAAAAATTCGGAACATAACAGTTCATCAGTGCATCATTGATGAAAGTGCATCTACATGTATTATGTCCAAATCTGTATGGAAGAAACTTGGTTCCCCCGAACTCATAGCATTTTCCATTACCTTAAGAGATTATGACGAACGACCATCGTCTCCTGAAGGACTCTTCCAAAACATCCCTGTAGAACTAGGGGGAAATACCATTCTCATCGACATTGAAGTTATCGACACCCCACTCGATTATAATATCCTGTTCAGTCATAGCTACATGTACAATATAAAGGCAATTGCTTCTTCCGTCTTTTGAACAATGATGTTCCCCCATAACAGGAAGATCATTACCATTGACCAAGTCTCACATTATGAGCCCAACCCTTCTGCCAACATCGATAACATTCTCCCTCTCATCCACACGAGTCATGACACATACCCACTCATCAAAATGGGTCTCGAGATTTTCAAAGACCCATCATTGTTAGGAACTTACCACGGTGCACCACCTCTTCTTCATCCTTCCAATCAAGTATGCGTCGTGTCATCCAACAGATCTGATATAGCAGATACTTTTCCTTCTTGGGAAGCTTCTATCATATCTAACATCCCACTAGTCACAGAGCTCCCACTTCATGAGCCTCCTGCGAACTCATCGACTCCACAAGGTTACGAGTCCACCTCTCCCCAAGGCCATATCCCAGTTTGGGAAACAGTTCCCCAAGCCATTTTTCAAATCCCCTTCTTTTACCCTCCACCAAGCGTACAAGCTTTCCAAGTAGCCTCAACGCTTACCTTCCCTAATATGGTGTTAGCAATTCCAGTTCGGTATTTACATCCACCAGAGATGGTCCCTCGACCATGCCTTCCCCCCCAAATGAAAGGAATCCCAATGATGATTCCCATACTCACTCCCACCATACTTTATACACCCCTACTCACTACCCTCCTTGCCACAGTTGGGGGCAGATGAAAGAAGAAGGAGCCCACAGCTCCACTTCCCCCGCACATCCAACCTCCTTGCACGCTATGTGAGAAAGATGGACACCAAACCAACAACTGCCCATCTCTACCGGAGTTACAGAATTTGATTCCACTTAATCAAACTCCATCAACACTCGCTACTGTAGCCAGTACTGCCACTATCACCCCTCATTCGAGTAGTAAAGGGATGTGAACCAGATTCACTTGCGCTATATGTTCAGAATATGGCCATTATACCCACCATTGCCCAGCACTGCCACGCTTTCGGCAGACATTAGCCGCAGTACACTAGAGCTTCCAGAACGAACCCCAGCCAGCTACATCATCCCTACCAAAAATCACTGACATCCATTATGTCACAACTTCAGTTAATGAATGTATGATATGCCCATGCTCTCTATGTGAATCCTTAGATCATTTTACATACCAATGTCCTATGATCATTGAATACAGGAAACGCCAATTGACCCTGATTCAAATCACGACACCCCCTACAGAATCGATGGTTGACCTTACCTCATCACTAGAGATTCTTCATATCATTTCTCCTGAACCCGAGGCACTCCCGATGCCTCCATGGTTCTTGGATGACCTATCCAAGGATTCACCCCCAAATCCCCCCAATTCTCCTATCCATTTCCCTACGAAAATATTGCACCCAGTTACGACTAGTACTCCTCAGTACTTCGATATTTGGTTTATGTTGAGTGAACCATCGCAATCTCATTGCATCATTCCCCCTGCTTCTTCTTCACCCGAAGACCACCACACAACGACAGTCACCGATATTTCTCTTTTAGACCCCTTGTATTTCCGCCAATTTCACTGTGACGAGGACATACTCGAGGAGCTAAACACCCCCGACTACCCATGGGATGTGCTCCACCATCGAGTGCTCTTCTTTCAACAGGAAGCCTCCACGCCTCCTAATCCACACCCCATATACGCAGTCAAAAAAAAAGATTTTATCCCATCAGGGCATATTGATTGGTTCAATAACCCCATTCTTGCCCTTGACGCTTTTGAGGAAGGAAACATGGCCAACATTTCCCCGACCATCAAACTCGATATTTCCATCAAAAATGGAGTTTTCGAGGAAATCACCATTGGCGCCGCTTGCACTCCTCTAGAAATCATCGCCTATAAATCCTTCTTCCAATAATATTGGGATATTTTTGCCTGGTCATACACAGAAATGCCTGGCCTTGATCCCTTGATCGTCGAACATTGCATCGACACTTGGCTTGACATAACCCTAGTTCGTCAAAAACAACGACCTCTACACCCATCCAAAGCAGTGGCCATCAAAGCTAAGATTGACAAATTACACACTGTCGGGTTCATCTACCCCATCACCTATACATCATGGGTTTCCAACCCTGTACCCGTTAACAAAAAAAAAGGCACTATCTGCGTCTGCAAGGACTTTAGCGATCTCAATCATGCATGTCCCAAAGACATCTTTCCAATGCCTTTCATTGATCAAATTATCGATGATTGCATAGGCCATAATGATCTATCCTTCATGGACGGTTTCTCTGGTTATAATCAAATCCAAATCCACCTCGCCGATAAATACAAAACCGCATTCACTACCCCTTGGGGTACTTTTTCATATCATGTCATGTCGTTTGGCCTAAAGAATGCTAGCACATCATAAGTAGAGAACAAATGATTTTTAAGTTTTTTTATTGCCCAAAATTTGTCAAAATAGCGTGACTAATGACTTTTTATTGTTGATGATTGTAGTTAAATTTAGCGAAAGTCGTGATCGAGTGGAAAGAAAGAGAACATAATCTCAATGAAATGGCCATGTTTCAAATCCCCTGATCAAGGGCCGCATTGAGGAATTGTGGTCTCCTCAAGTTCTTTAAGATGAAAAAGATGAAGAAAGAGGTTCTTCTTCTCAAGTATATGATCAAGCTATGGATTGTTGTGGAACAAGGGTTCCAAATTGGAATGCATCTTATTACCATTGAGTTGGAAGATGTGTATTTCCTGATCGACCTCTCAAAGAGAGGGGCCCCCGTTATTTTATTTGGACAAAGGTAACTTCCTGTTCCTGTAGAAGAGTACTTGGAAAACCATTGTTTCTCGAGATCGAGATTGGTGGGAGGTAGAATCATGATCAAAGACATTAGGTATCTAACTCTTCGATCCATTCTATTTTCCATTACGAGTATAACGGGTAGTATCAGCTCACTCTTAGTTTCAATATTACAGGTGTCCTATGGTTTACAGTGTATGGAGACAACACTATTTAACTGGAGAGCAGGTTTCCTTCAGAATGTGAAGGAACAGATTTTGAGATGTGGAGCAGGGTAGTAGAAGCAGTTTGGATACGGTTCATTTCTGGTTTCATTCTTCCTAGAACACATTCCTCAGATGCAACCATAGATTGCATTGGTAGTACGATCGGTGGGAGAACCATGTATGGAGTGATGGACTAGTCTATCTTCGAGGCTAGGAACAGAGTCAGAGTTCAGGTTCACTAGTGACTTCTTTGCTTGGCTGAGACACCAATTGATTGTGATAGAATACTTCCCATACACCGGACTGGATTTTTGAGGGATCATGGACCTGGTTCTTCCAGATGGGGTGGAATGGGATGAGTTAGGTAAGAAACCAAATATAATCTCGTCAAGTGTTTTTTTTATTTTAAAAATATGTTTTTTTGGGGGGTACATGGAAGAGTTTTTTAACAGACGTATCATTTCATCGTGCAGATAGGGGAGCAACATGTCCGACAGGGATACTGGCACTAGGGCGTCGTGGATATGCTCAGGTAGTGGTGGATCATGAGGTAGCGGTAGGGGGACTCTGGGAGGTTGAAAGAAACCTCCAATGTCTCATGATGGGTGTCCCTCCTCTTAGGAGGCGGGATGTGCCCTTACATCTATAGAGACATACCATGGGAGTTTCTGAGAGTTTAAACTCTTTACTGAGATGAGTGGCCCATGCAGTAGTGTGCTACTCAGAGCACAATGTGATGCAGGGAGATTATAATCTTCTTGATGATTCATATAGTCTATTATGATGATGCTTATGGGTGTGAGGACCCAATATTTTTCCCTTCTATGTGCCTTTTGATGTAACCAAAACATTTTCTCT
>JZKD02S1743153.1:351395-399257 GCA_000966675.3 Picea glauca
ATGATTTATATCTTTTATGAAACATCATCTATGTGCGAGATATCGATCCATGATGTAATTGGCTAACGAATCCGACGTTGCATTGAGTTCTCTTGGTATGTGTTTGTATTCAATAAAATCAAACATTCATTCAAGACGACAAACTCATAGATGGAGAGGTAGTAGGGTAGGATTGTGAATAGCATAGATTCAGTTAAGTTGATAGACCACGAGATGAGAGTCCAGGTTGATGATCATATGAGAAATACGTAGGGAAGAGGCTTCGGTTAAAATTTCGATGATAGCATGATATTCTGCCATGTTGTTAGTTTCTGATCCCAAGAAAAAACCTCCTGAACTCACCAACTCGTCAGAGTGGTAAATGAACCAAGTTGTAGAAGAAATGTTTTGGGTGTGTCGACTAGTGCCATCTGCAAACCCGACAAAGATAGGAAAGGAAGATGTCATCTACACACACAAAAAGAAGACACAGTATGAGTGGCTAAGGAAAAACTCGTGCACGCAAGAGAAAAATACACACCAAACTAAAAATACAATAGTGTACAAAGCATACATGCGAGATGTTCTATGCATAGTACTTATTAAGGTAAAGCCTGTTTCGGGGCTCACCTAGGGATATTTCATCGTAGTCAACTAGCTCATAGGCGCCTCTATGTAAAACACGTTTCACGATGTAAGGACCATGCCACAGAGGATCTAACTTTCCTGTCCCTAACTTATCATGATCCTGGTCATAAACAAGGACTAGGTCTCCTTCTATGAAAGTACGAGGGTGGACAGATTTGTCATATTGATTCTTTATCCTCTTTTGGTACATCTCTTTAATGAGAGAAGAATCACGATGTGTTTCATCCAACCTGATTAGATGTAGGAAACCTTATTCTTCAATAGAAGTGTGGGGTAGGAGTTCTACTTTGAGTTTCAATGAGGGAATTTCACACTCGATGGGTAATACAACTTCTATGTCATATACTAACTGGAAAGAGTGAATCCAGTAGCAGTCTTCACTGAGGTATGGTAATCCCAGAGAGACGAGAAAAGTTGTAGATGCCAAGATGTCTTGTTTTCCCCTACCATACATTGAATCATGGTTTTAAGGACCTTTTTGATGGCTTCAACTTGTCCATTCACTTGAGGATAGTACGAGGATGAATTCTCATGGAAAAAACCCAACTTGGCATGAAAATCACTCATCATCTGGTTTTGAAAGTGTGAACCATGATCAGTGACAGTGGCATATGGAACACCAAAGCGAGTGATGATGTGGTTGAAGAAGAAAAGAGGTATAGTACGACCATCATTTAGAAAGGTAGGCATAGCCTCAGCCCATTTTGTGAAGTAATATACGACAACAATGATGTAACCATGCCCCCTGGCTAAGGTAGGCTAACACTGCGTGAAATCAATGCCCCATTTGGAAAAGGGGCCAATGGAAATAATGGGATGCAGCGGAGCAGGGTAGGTACGTGCCTTTTTATGAAAAACATAGCAGGGTGGGAATTTTTTGACGGCCTCAATACAAGCTTTGAAAATAGAGGGCCAAAAGTAGTCGGCACGTAAAAATTTCTAAGTTGTAGCCATCCCAGTAAGGTGACCACCACATGCTCCAAGGTGACAGTCATTAAGGACGCACTCATCCTCTTCATGAGTCACACATTGTCGCATGATAGTATCAATACAATGGAGATACGAAGTGTCGTCGAGGATAAGTTAGTGTCGAGAATGGTGACAAATATGACGATGTTCTTCACAAGAGATATCGAGATGAAAACGTTGGGTCTGGAGATAGAGAAGGATATCTCCATACTAGGGATCGAACGTGCTGATGAGGAACAAAGTCTCATTGGGAAGAGAATCTCTAGGTTCAATATCTTCATCGGCATGGGGAAGGTTGCATATGAGCTCCGCAAACACCAAGGACTTTTTAGCTTTGGACTTAGCAAATTCAAGATCGAATTCCTGAAGGATGATGATCCATTTGGAATATTTTCCCCTGAGAACTTGACGTGTCAAAATACGATACATGGGGTTTGAGTCCGCAATAAATGTGGTGGTGTGTAGTAATATGTAATGGTGAAATCTCTGGACAATGATGATGGCTGCCAAAGCCAACTTTTCAACATGCGGATATCGGAGCTCGAGGCCGGATAGACTTTTTCTTAGATAGTATACCACATGTTCTTCACTGGTAGGGTCCTCTTGAACTAACACCATAGCGATAGTGGAAGTAGAGGCTGCTAAGTAAAGGATAGAGTCCTATGTATAATTTAGAGGATGTAACAGAGGTGTGGTGGTCAATGCATTCTTAAGAGCATCAAAAGATCGTTGATCAGTGTCATCCCAGATGAAAGGAGTGTCTTTCTGCAACAATCGCATAAATCCTTTGGTAATTTCAGCATAGTTACATATAAAATGATGAAGAAAATTTGCTTTCCCTTGCAAACTTTGGAGTTGGGTCAAGTTGTTAAGTGGAGGTAAAGCAAGAATAAATTTAATCTTTAAGGGATCCACCCAAATCCCATCTTTGGAGACAACGAAACCAAGGAATCGACTTGATTCGACAACAAAGATACACTTATGTGGGTTCAAACGAATACGGTAGAACCAACATCGAAGAAAAATATCCCATAGATGACCAATATGGTCTGATCAACTAGATGAGTGGGCCGGTAAATCATCGAGGTAAGGTTTCGCAATATGTTTGATATTATGGAAATCTTATGACATGGCCCGCTGGAATGTAGCACCAACGTTTTTTAGGCCAAATGGTAGTTTTCGATAGGAGAAACTCCCCCACGGGCAAATGAAGGTTGTCTTATGCTGATCAGAAGGTAAAATGTCAATCTGATTGTACCCTAAGAATCCATCCATGAAAGAGAAAATCACGCTACCAGCGCAATTATCAATGATCTCATTGATGAAGGGCATCGGGTAATTGTGTTTTGTACAAGACTTATTGAGATCCCTATAATCAATGGAGACATGAATGGTCCCTTGTTTGTTAGCAACCGAAACAATATTAGAGACCCATTCTGTCAAGGGGAAAGGATAGATGAAGCTAGATTTCAAAAGTTTCTTAACTTCTTCCTTTATAGTCGCGGTTTTCTTAGGATGAACCGAGCGAAGTTTTTGTCGAACAGGTTTAACACCTAGGTAAGTTCTAATTTCATGCACAACGATCGATGGGTTGATCCTTGGCATTTTCTCATAGCTCCAAGTGAAGACATCACATAATTCTTTGAATAAGGAAGTATAAGAGACCACCTCCTTGGGATAACAATTATCATCAAGATTAATATTTTCCATGACACCTTCTTTGATCGAAATATCAATAACGATCGTGGAAGAAATGTTTCCTAAATTCCCCTAAAAAATAGTATCCTGTGTAAGTATGGGATATTGTGGAAAGTCGACAACATCGGGGGGGGGAAGATAGAGTGTATATCTTCCTAGATTTCTTCTAGAGGTGGAAGAAAAGAAGATCGATGGTGGTTATCATCCCAAGGTACTTTGCCAATGCTAAGAATTTCCATAATAGATTCATCGAAAGGAAAAAATTTAGAAATGTAGTCGAAAACATAAGACAAGGGGTTCAACCAAGATGGCATTGAGTAAGTGTCGGGCGCCAATAGATGTTGGTCATTCGAGGAGGGAGAGGCGGACTGAATAACAATGTATGAAGCCTCAACTGGAGTAAGTGGCATGGTGTCACTAGTGCATCGAACTCTAGAGAACTAGGTACAATCCAAGGATCAGATGATTCCAAAGACTAATAAGTCGTAGTCAAAATCATATTGATTGTGGAAATATGATGCTTGGAAGGAGGAAGCGGTGTAGGGAAAGTACCCATAAGGGTGGAAGATTTTAATAATCCTACACCAACACTTTCATACGTGATCTTGTGATCTCCCAAGAAAGGAATATTGTTGGTAACAGGGGCACGATCATCGGGTGTACAAAAATTGAGCTGATCGATAGTGACAATTTTTCCTTGATGAGGAAATTGTACACATCGAAACACCGATGAAGCAACGATAGTCATAGCATAAAACCAAATTCTTCCAAGTAACAAGTTGTAATTGAGGAGAGCATCGACCACCTTGACGCCAACAAAGATGGTTTTGTTGCGCAACTGAACAACTAAGGACTGCAAGAGCCTGTGAGGATGAAAACCTCACCCATTGAATGCTTGTAACATCGTAGGGGATTTGTTAAGTGCAGGTGATTTCAAGATTTTCCAACAGGCTAAATACATGACACAAGTAGAGGCTCCCTCATCCAAGATAATTCGGTGAACTTGTTGATTGTGAACAACAACATCAATTTGAAAAGCTAGTTGGTGAGAGAGTCGAGACTTAAAATTATCCAGGTTAAACGCGATATTGTTGGACGACTCAGGATAAAAAATGAAAATAGTGGCCAAGATCATTCTACGTTGACTTGGGCAGTGTTGTAGAACTTCTAACGCAGACATAACACATAGTGCTTGAGCCAAATCTTCAACAATGTTTTAGTTTTAGGCGACACGTGAACTAGGATTAAAAGTAGATTTACGGATGGTGCTCTTGGGAGGGCGTAATATAAAGTTGAACGAAGTTTTCTCTATCTGAAGTGATCTAGATGGAGGACTAATAGAGGGAGGACTAACAGAGGATGGTGATGGATCCGATAAAAAACCGTTAGTGACCTTTGCTTTGTCAGGTTTAGCTGGTGTTTCATATGTCATAGAGTGAGTATTTAAATGAATCCCATTAAACATATAGATATGGGCACTTGTCGAGGCTTCATCATGAGGAGGGTGGCTAGAACTGCCACCTGGAGAGGGGGTTTGATCAACCATGGATTGCTGCTGAGGAAAAGGCTGAGTAAACACGACGGGTTGGGAATTCCTCCTCAAAATTTTGTCCACTTCATCGCGATGTGGACAGTATAAAGTGTAGTGATCGTCACCACAAATAAGACATGGGAATTTCAGTTTTCACGATGGTTTCTTTTTGGTAGCAAGTGCTGGAGTTTGAATTTTGGGTTGTTCATTGTGATTATTCTTTTTTGGTTTATTTTTTGTCTTCTTCTTACCTTCAGATTGTTGTGAAGGGGCAGATTGAACTGCATTCACTTTATAGATTTGAGTTTGGGGGGAGGTAGAGGAGAGTGAGGGTGAACTGGGAGTGGGTCCTGAAGCAGATCGATGTGTCATTATAGTTGACTAGGAAGTAGATTGGGTTTTGACGGAGCTGATAACTCCATCCGCATGTGATTTGGATGAATGTTTAGATGGATCGGTAGTGGCACGGGTAGCATTTGGGATCAACTCATACAAAGTACCAGACTGTGAATAAACCAAATCTAAGTACTGAGCCTGAGCAATGGCTTCTTCCTTCATGACTACATCACCCATGGAAACATCATGGGAAATCAGGGGAAAAGTGATTTAGTAAACCATTCTGCCAATAACTGGTCAGGAATGATTTCTTTGATCAACCTGCATTGTCGTCTCCATTCATGAATATGATCAGAGATATGCACGGAGTTATTCTGACGAAGGGAGGTCAAGAGTTTGGTACTCGTCTTGTATCAAATGGGTAGTTGAAAGTGCATGAGAAAGGACATGGCATGGAAATTAAAATATTGGAAAGAACCATGTGGAAGTTCAATATACCACTTGGCTGCAGAGCCCATAAGTGTTTGCTGGAAAAGACACAAATGTATAGAATCTTCCATTAAGGAGTTTGATGAACACCATAAATGGAAATTCATCACATGGTTATTCAGATCTTCTCTAGGTTTACTGTCAATTTTTGGAATATCAGAAGGTAATTTAGCAGGAATCACTGGCCAATAGGAAGAATGTAGTATAGGATCATTGGTCAACCGAGATAAGTTTGGGAGATACAGTGTCGCAAGAAACGGTAGTTGTCGGTTAACTTGAGGGTGATACTGGTGTGGTAGAGGGACACTAGTAGGACCGTAAATTGGGTTAGGTGGATAATTGTATCTAGTAGGTCCTCCTACATACATTTTTTGTTGACCAGTATAACCAAGATTCAATGATGGTTGAGAAGTATTTGCAAAGGGAGGATAACCCGATGGGTTCTGAGGATTGTAGGCCAGATTATTTATTTGTCCATAAGGGGAATAAATATTTTTTCCATGATGAGGATATGCATTAGTCCCATGAGAAAAATAAGGTTGTTGTTGTCCTTGAGGATTTTGTCCCCCAGAGAATAGCAGATTCCCTGAAAAAGGAATGTGCCAAGGATTATGCATCCCATTCTGTCCATACAATGGGTTATGGAATCCAGTCTGAGTTTTACCCCCAAGTGGAGGTTGTGTCCCGATTTGATTTTGACTACCAAATAGAGGTTGACCCCCAAATGGAAGTTTCCCCCAAATGGAGGTTTCCCCCGAAATGGAGGTTTCCCTCCAAATGGAGGTTTCCCCCCAAATGGAGGTTGCCCCCCAATGGGAGGTTGAGTTCCTAGAGGGATCTGAGAACCAGAAAGGAACGAATGACCAGTGCCTCCATTTGGATTGGAGCCACCAAGAACAACTCCTCGAAATGAAGGTGTAGGTATAGAACCAACAACGACATTATATCCAGGAGGAACAAAAATTCCAGAAACTCCAAGTGTAACCTGGGTAGTGTTGGCAATGGAAGGATTCAGAGCTCTGTACCCAAGTGGAATTGATGGATTTGGTCTAAGTGGCATTCCGATTGGAGCTTGGGATGGTGTCACATTTTCAGTGGGGATTGTATCAACATGTGGGACCATGGTGGAATGGGCCATCTGGAGAGAAATGGTAGAGAGAGGACCAAATGATGGTGTGTCTGGGATGACGATGGAACTACTAGATGTACCATAAAAGTGGTCTAGTGGTACCATGTAGGTAACAAATGTTTTAGGCAGTTGGGAGACGACAAGTATATCAGAACTTTACCCTAAACCAAAAATCTCTTCCACCGTGGGAGGCGGGTTTATAAAAATGTCAGTAGTCCAAAAGGGATTCTTGCCTTCGAGGCCCGTGAGGGGTCCAGTTGGTATTCCAGAAGTTTAAAAAACAAGTTCTCAAAATGAATTTAGTCAGAGAATACGTCTCACGTAACCGTGATGAATTCAGAAAGACTCTAGAGAATCGAAAATTCAAAAATTCTCTAAAGAATCTGTTCTTTCCACTTGTGGAGTGGTGGTGTCCTAGACCTCACTCTATTGAGGAGAGCCCTCTAGTGGATCAGTAGGCAAAGGTTTACAAACCTCCGGATATTTCGGGGGTAGCCCTTGCATTCTTCATGAACGACGTGGAGGAATATTTCCCGAACCAAATAATTTATGGAAAAAATCTATGGCCAACTAATGAAAAGAAATAACATACACTAATGAAATCTAGGAATCAAAACCAAGAAAACAAAACCTTCTCTCGATGATCGTACTATTTGGTGATGAAATCCAGTGTTGCGTGATCAACTCAAGAAGGGGCTACAATATGGTGGAACAGTTACTATGGTGACCTACTTGATGGACTTACACCTTGGTGCAAGATTCCATGCAGTAATTGTGGATTTACCCTCCAAGGATATCGAGTGAGTTTGATCACCATCTGTTCCAGGTACAATGAAGACTTCCCTTCACCGTCACCTTGTGTAAGAACCTAAAGATTATGGCTACTAAGGACACCAAATCGCTGTCAGCCCCTTGGCGGGTACAGTCGACGGTTCATTCTGAACGTATGGGCAGGATAACAGGTCTAAAATTCTTGGAGAGAACTGAGGACAAGTGGACCGGTAGAACTCTAGAGGACCCCGAACAGATTTGGAATTCATGGAGCACCAAGACCAAATGAAGATAGATGGGCCTCAAGAAGAACCCCCAATATATGATCTGACTACTACGAACGGTTGAACCAGGGAGGGATAATCTTCGTAACTCTCCCAAACGCAACCTCGTGCGTAACCCCTATGTGAGAGGGGGATCCTAGAAAACCTATACGAAAATTGGATTTTCTCTCCATATCGCAAGATGCTAATGTTTGTTTTGAATGCTTTTGAGAGTTGTACTCACAGCCTAATCCAAAGCGCTAATCCTATTCTAATGTTGGTGGAAGATTCTAAAAACAAAATGTTATATATCAATTTTAATTAGCATTAATTTTGCAATTGTTCTTTACTCAGGTGTGTATGAAAGTGAAACTGATGGTATTATGACTCAATTCCCCAAAAAATGCATAAGAAATGATAAACAATCTTTTCTTTCAATGAATGTCTAAATAAGGGAAGGAGAAAAACTTTCTTTTCCCTGTCAAACACTAAGATGCAGTAACCTCATGCAATTGTTTCTCAATCAAATCCAATCTAATGCTAAAATATTCAGAAATTCATTCCAATATCCAAAAACCAATCATTTAAAAATATATCCTTTTTCTTATATGTGAATGATAATCAATTTGATGTAAAGATTCCTATGTTAATCAGGCTTCAAGATATGTGAGTTTTAAACAATCAAAAGCAAACTTCACATAAACAAAAACACACTCCCGTTGTGATCAAACAAGAAACAAAAAGAAAACCATATTTGCAAAACAAGAACCAAAAACTCAAACAAAAGAAAAAATGCTTGAAAAATGGACCTCAAAGGTCAAATGGAATGGTGCAAAGATCTTTGAATTTCCTTACAATAGCTTTCATTCATACAGATAGACGAGAAGAAAATAGTAAGTTGACTCCAAACCTTCAAAGGAGAAGAGTGACTCAAAGTAAGGAAAATGATGTCAAAAAATCCAAACAAAGCATGATCAATTCTTAGAAAGCAAGATGTTGGAGGGTAGACAAGGACACACTGAGATGGAAATGACCCTGAGCAGATGAAATAAGAAGAAAATAGACTCAGAGATCAACTCCCCGCAAGGTTTTAATAAAAAAAAAGGCCAGCGCTATGGTGTCAAGGGAACCAGAGCGTTGCAACATTCTATGAGAGACTGCAAGGGAGTGCTAGCTCTCTAGTTGTAGAGGTAGGGGAGCGCTAGCCTCTTAGAACTTAGAAAATTGCCTAGAAATCCAAAAGCTCAAGAAAATCCAGAAATTCAAAGTGTACAAGATGAATCCAAGAGCCAAGAACACATCTAAGAATCAGAGACACAACATGGATAAGATCTAAAAATGAGCAAAGGCCAAAACAAGACCAAGGAAGGAAACCAAAACTAAAAGATTTGGTCCCCAGTGGAGTCGAAAATTTATGTTACAGGGAAATCCCCCTGCGAATAGGTGAATCCCCTCTTGGGCTCTTGACTCCTAAGACTAAGACAGAAAGGTGATAACATTGGTCACTGGCATCCCTTTAAACCTAGCTAAACTAACATATAGAGAAGAGGAAGAATATGCACCTTTTTATGATGTTTGTCTTCGTCAAGTCCGAGTTGAGCTCCGATCTCCAAGCTCTTCAACAAGTCCTGTAATACAATCAAAGACAAAACATGCTTCCTATTATACTATGATTAACCCAACTATATCAATCCATTATAGATAAGTTCATGTAAATAATATAACCTTAAAGGAAACAGGCCAAGCACATATGTATATTAATGAAAACAAAGCAAAGTGCTTACAACTGTAGATGCATGAAACAACTTCACCAAGCTCTCTTTGTCCAAAATCTTTACTCAAATGATCCACAAGTAGAATGACTATGCTTCACTGATTATATTCCTTATGAGATCATAAGTTTGATGCCTTCAATGTCTCCCCCTTTCACCATGATGAGGCATCCTTATATAGGCTTGGAGAGGCCTAACCATCTTAGAGATTCTTGGGATAGGTCGAGGATATTTCTCCTTCAGTTGTGGATCCTCCCTAAGATCCAACCTTGACCTCAGATACAAATCCAACCAACTCCAGAGATGAGGGGAATTTATCCCTAATTTTCCTCAACAACCCAAGATTCCCTCAAACAGGCCAGTGCTCCCCCAAAAGAGTGCATAGAGCGTTGCAACGCTCCCCCAAATAAGGGCAAGGAGTGCTAGCACTCCTTGACAATGGGTAGGGGATCATTGCCTTCCAAAAATGACTTTTGAGTGGTCTTCTCCATGGTAAAGGATTTTGTACTCTTTGTCAAGTGATTTCTCCTTCTTAAACCAGTCTTTGAAGGTGTCTTAAGTGTTCTTGTAATGTCATTTGAGACACGACATAGGCAATCTGACAGTATGATGTTTGCGACACTTGCGACACTAGTAATGATGACAATAGGTCACCATTGAAGTGAGTAATTTTGTCGTGCAACTAACAATATCACAGAATATAGTGCAGTCATCGAATTGTTGATTGATGCTATTTCACTTGGAATTTGTCACCTTGTTGTATGACTTGATTCGCAGCTAGTAGTACTATAGTTAAGTAATGTCTATGCTATCTGAAGTCCTACTTTGTTAAGGGTATATTTACGAATTCGCCTCTTGGAACATTATTTTGATTATATTGAATATCAAAACATTCCTAGATGTCTAAATACATTAACATATGCATTAGCTAATTATGTGTTAGACATACATTTGAGAAAATTATAAATCCAACCACATTTTGTATATAAAGAAAAGTAAGCCAGTAGAAGCCTCATGTATATATAATGATAAAAAATTTTACAAAAAGTTTTTGTCCGAAGACCAAAATATCAAAATGTGAAACACATGGCTTCGTATAAAAAATGGCATCAAGGATGCCACTCACGATAACACACAACTACTTGTGCTACCCTATGGAGCAGTCGACTAATAGAACTAGATACACCCATAGTATGGTGCTGATAACGTCTCGGGATCTCATCAATAGAGATGTTTGGGATATATGTTGTCAACCCCTCTAGGTTCTGCTTGATTGCCTCCTAGTCACCAACATCCCATCCTGCTGCCTCGACTACTTCCCCTCATCTCTGGATGAGGGATGTACTTGGAGGTCGGTGTGGTCCTACATCTGTGTTGTCAAAAGAGTTTTTGGATTAGTCCTTGGATTAAAAACATAAAAAAACATTTCATATATCAAAATTTACAAAAACATTATAAAACCAAAGAAAATGTACTTCTTACCTAGATCTCCCCACTCAGAATATTTAGGCAGAACCAGGTCTGGGTCACCTCTGAAATCCAAGCCAGCATACGCGTATTCGTCTACCATCAATAGTTGAGGCCTCAACCAATCAAAAAACACGTCATTGTATTTGATGATGGGACCCGCTACGTGCCGAGCCATGAGGTCACACCATATTTTCATCCTTAGATACCGTGGGGTCGGAAGGCCCCACTCTACCTATAAGTGCAAGTGGGGAAACCTCTCGAGGAAGAAGGACACTAAAATAGATTCGTACCCGAACTATTTCAGTTCGCATTTCCTGCACTTTGACAATTGTTTCTTCATACTGTGAAGAACCCCGTCTGACCAGTTGAATACCCGGGGCTCCATGCACTCCACTGCATACTAAAAATAACTCTAGAGTGCCATGTGAGGATATCCACTCCCCCACCATACGTGAAATAGTGAACAAAATAGTCCGTAGGGGAAAATCTTAGACACCCCTAAGTGCGACCTTGCCCTTATGTCTCTCAGCCTCGGGATCACAGTACCGACGAACATACTCACTCATTGGTAGACCACCACCTCTACCTCCTGTCAATGTCACATGGGATCCACGGTGTGACAATCCTGTTAGAAAATAAATATCCTCGATATCTAGGGAAAGTATGTGGGCTCCCACATGAAACACCTGCTGGTCCACATCCCACATGTGGACCAAGTACTCAAGCAACATAAGTTGGGCTCTCATGCCCTGAATATTGAAGAATTTTAGGAGCCCTCATTGCCGAAGGGCATTAACTATGCCTGGGTCATTCCCGACGATGAAATCATCATCCTCGTGTTCTCTTTCCCTCCCCTCCAACATCTCGATGGTCCAAACCTGCAGTGGAGCCATAAGATGAAAGTTAGCATCTTGATTTTGCATCCTTGGTAATTTTTTATTAGCTAAACATTAGTACAAAAATTTGAGTTTTTCCCGCTGCAGGTGGAGAATTTAGGCAGTGTGGAATTTTCGTAGGTGAACCAAAGGCTACCTGTGGAAATCGACGATTTCCGCAGGTCCCGATATACGCCACCTGTGGCAGCACCTGCGTGCACCTACCGGCCTAAAAATCAACTCAAAATCTATATTTTAACTAGTAAAAAAGAAAATTAATCCATGGAAAAGACAGAGGACAAGGAGATTACCTCGTTGGTGGAAGCAGTTCATTGAATAGTTGCCCGTACCTCCCACAATAGACAGAGGAAGTTTGAGGTAAAAAGAGGCTTTTTGGACAAGTTTTGGGCAAAATGACAATGAAATGGTAAAAAGGGGTTTTCACCTATATTTATTCACATTTTACTATTTCTATTGCAATTTTATATTATTTTGTTCATTTTTCCTAAAACCTAATGTCCTAATGGTATTTCGAGTGTTGTATTTTTCGTAGATGAATGATCTAAGAGCTTGAACAATGGAATACAGATACTTTTCTTAATTTATTTTTATATTTGTCACATGTACAAATACTTTTTAGTTTTTTCAAGAAAAACCAAGAGCTCAGTCTTGGTTCGTTCTTGCGCTCGTAAATCAACGAGAACGCAACTAAGTATACTTTTTTCGTCTTTTTGTACTTGTCATGGTAACATGAAAAATGAAACTTATGGAGTATCCTTTAAGCTTTTTCCACGCTCAATAAAAATGAAAATATTGCCAAGTGACCTTGTTCTTTTCACGCTCATAAAAGTATTTGAAGAAAACGTTCAATGGGCAGTAGGTTATCACTTTTTCGGTCTCATTGAACTAATTTACGAAAAAGGAACTGGGAGAGTTCTCTTTAATTGTTTTCCAGACTCTCAAAACATGAAAAACACTGAGTTTTCTCTCTTTGAACTCATTAAACAAACACCGAAAGACCCACATGGGACCGAACCACTCCTTCTTAGGGTTTGTTAAACATACTCCGAGGGACTCGTCCGAAGGATGATCTTACATAAAAAAGAATAAGTTATCATTCTCAAGCTTGCGTAAAAATAAAGAGGTACTCGCCAGAAATGGTGGGGAAAATTTTGGGAAAGAAATGTGTCTCTGTATTTTTGTTAATGGCAGTAAGAGTCTCTCTTGAACATGACACCCCCTTCATCATTTGAATCCGGTTTGGGAAATCCATTTGTCTCTCATCTAAATTTATGCAAGTTCATATCTTGGGTCATCCTTGAGTCAATGCTGCCAAGACCATTGTCGTGTTGTTCATATATTCAAGAGAAGTCCAAACAAGCCCTCTATCGAGTCGACCATCTGCAGTTGTCAATTCCTACCATGTCGGCCTTCCCTGTGTCAGTTTCAAATCATTTTCATACTTTGATCTACCCTAAATCTGTTACTTATTTCATGTCATTGATGGGGGATATATCAAGGCCCTCATGTGATGAGTCTTTTCCTTTCGAATTCAACTCATCATCTAGGAACAATACTTAGATATCATTTAGTACCTTAGAGCCCGCATGCCTCAATGACAAGTTTCTTTGCTTTCGATAGTGGATTCACATTATTGGTCCTTGATCGAGAGATTCCATCAAGTGTTCGACTTCATCTCATTTATTCACATTCATTGGATTGTACTAAGGTAGCTTGGGATTCATTGGCATCAATAGTGATTTCCCTCGCACTTGTTAATAGTTTTCATCAATGATCGATAATCAAGTGGTTTCTACCATGTTCGAATTCAACAGCTGTAATCGCATGGATAGATTCGTACTTACGGATGACAGGATTGAAGACCCTGGATCTCATAGTTTTTGGTCCAGGTTGCAATGGAATATTTATGATTTGTATTGACACATAGATCCACTTTGTATGTCTCGTGGCTATGTCTGAATTTGAGTTTTTTCTAGTACATAGATCCACAGTGTATTCCTGGTGGCTATGTAGAATCTTGATGACATGGATCCACGATGTATGATTGGTGGCCATGACAAACATTTATGATTTAAATCATTTGTAGTCTGAGCATGGGAATGCCTACCTCATAAATGGTATCATATTGTGCAGATGATTGATTGTTTGCAGGTTCTTGATTGGTGTGCTCCTTGTTCCCGACACACACACATTTTACAAAGTATTTCGGTTGTCATGAGTTCTAGCCTCATACATTGGGGGGAATTCTGTTACACATTATTTTGGTCACTCTGGTGATGCTCCAAAAGCATGTATTCAGGCTCTCAAAAGGATCTTTTGCATGAGAAAATTAACTGGTTTCTCCCTCTACAAAACTTGTTTTTAGAAGGACGTCGCAGGCTAGGAGTAATACATAGTGCGGAAATGCCTGATTTTTGCAGGCTACTCTAAACATGGCATGCAAAATTTTCGTAGGTTTCTATATAGATAGGGTGTGGCGGCGTTTTAAGACTAAGAAAATAGATGAAGTTCACGAAGGTTCTAGAAGGGAATCTTCTAGAATGTGAGGTGGCATCCATATGTTTGGGATCCTACTGGCTTCTGTGATTTGGTGGGATCATCCTAATCTCTTTCAACCACTTCTCCTTCTCCTATATAATGATGGGTTTCTCATGGAAAAGGTTAAGCAGGATTAAGCAAGGAATTAATGAAAGAATAGGCTGAAGACTGTGTGAGGAATCTTGTTCCAATTGATGCTTGAGGTCTCCATTTGTCCATCAAGATTTTGTGGATCATCTTCATGCAATTTCTGAGAAAGTGTGTGTGTGTGTGTGTTGGAGAAAAGGACCACTGAAAGGGAACATGCGACATCAAAGAAGTTTGGTTGTATCTTCCACTTTTACTTAATATAATACGGTGGCATGTTTATTTCCCATAAAATCATTCTCATTTTATTACATGACTCCTTGATTACATGTTTAAGTTTTCATTGAATATATTATTGTTGCTTTCACTTTGGTTGGTTTGTGTCATTGTAGATCTGATTTCACAAGAGCACCGGAGCAAAGAAGGGACAAGAAAGATATAAGGAAGCGATATTCAAAAGTATGTCACCCATTCCTCCTTTGATAGTAAATTCGATGATTATAACTTAGGGAAAACGCCATGTCCCATCTTCTTTTGTTCTAGATCCAGGTGGATCTAGGGAGATTAGTTTATGTTTGCATTCACCGATTTATCCAATAACAACAGCTTCAGGGAATTTGGTCTTATTCGATTCCAAGAACATTCTCAACAAGTGCGTGTAGTACCTGAAGTGTCTCAGTGAATTGAAATTTACCAGTTGTTGGTGGATATTTTCAGCGATGAACTTTTCAAAACTCATACAAACCGACTGACTAGACTCTAACATAAAAGAGGTCAACAGGAAACCCAAAATAACCTCCACTACAAAATTATCATTATCCAATCCTAAAATTTGACTAAGCAAGGAACAAGCCCACTGGACCTCAATAATCATGATGCTTACATTGATGGGTAACGACAGACTCTCAGAATGGTGTTTAGGTTTAACAATGGTTTGCAGAAACAAGGTTTTTACTTCTGAGGGACATTCTCTATAGACTGTGATCATTTTCTCTTCCTCAAAGGGCTCTAACACTATGGGGGAAGACTCTGGTATACCGAGGGTATGTCGAATTGATAGACTATCTAATTTGCATAAGACCTCTAACCCTAACTTATTTAAAATCACCTTTTCTTCTTGCGAATACTGTTCTTCACACCAGCTTACAAACTCTGGGAAAGGGAAACTGACTTCTACGGTGTAAGGGGTAATGGAAGCTTGGGCCGCTTCGAGGAAGAGTATCCATTTTCCAACATTGTCTAGCAAATTGGCTTTGGACACAGAAATGGGTGAGACTATTAATTTTGTGTCAAATACATCGGAGTCCCTGTCAATTAGGGCTTCTTCTTTAGAGTTGAGGTCTTGCTCTGTTATGGATGAAACGACAGGTTTCGTGGCCATGATGAAAAATACCTATGAATTGGCAGAGAATGCTTGAATCTGGTTCACTGCTAAGCTTTAGTTTCGAATGGAGGGTTTGTGCCACTTTTCAAACATTCGATTTCTTTGAAATATCATAGAATATTGACCAGGGGCCCTCCTTTTATATGTGTTTTTAGATATCGGGGGTTGGAAAAAATGGTTTTGAGTATACCGCTTTTCACTCCGATATGCCTCTGATGGTGCGATGTGTCCAAGAAATGAAACCATGGTATTTTCCCCGACTCGCCCTCGAAAAATTATCCTCCACACTAATTCATTGCCCGATATGTGTCTTGGCCATCGATCTAGGCTGCTTCAAGATCTACGGTTCGCTAAGTCTCATCAACTTATGATATTGGGGACGAGAAAAAACTGTTTTAGGTAGACCGCTTTTCGCCCCGATATGCTTATGATGGCGCCATGTGGTCACGCACTGAAACCGCGGTATTTTCCTCGGCCCGCTGTCACATAATTAAACCTTGTGCTATTTTGTCACCCGATATGGTTGCTGACCGTTGATCTGTGGTTCACCGGGTCCCATCACTCTCACGTCTCTGCTAGATTTATCCATATTCCACCATATGTGACCCTATCCTCCAAACCATCGCGCCTCCATACCGATGTATCTCCTCGCTACATTTTCGAGACTTGGATCCTATCTGAAAATTGTTATGGTGGTAACAGATCCAATGTCCCTTTCCTCACAAAAATAATTGCAGATTTTGTCAAAGAGTTGCAGGCGAGGCTTAAGAACAAGTTGAGTATGTAGCTGACCTGCAGACTCAGAACCTATGGTACAAGGATGAGGTGGAGAAGATCGGTGAAGAAAGGGATGCATTATGAATCCAGGTTCAACAGGATGTTAAAAACAATGCTCACTGGAAATCACCCATAGAAGAGGTAACTACAACATTGGAAAGAGTAAAGAAACATGTGGTAGATGCCAAGGCTGGAGAGGTTGCAATCCATGATGAAGAAACTAAGGTGAAAAAAAATTTGTTGACCTTCTTTGAAGAGGTTTTTCCCCATTTATTGGAAGCTTTCAAGATCGCGCAATATCCTAACATGGTTTTCACTAAGGTGACTGAAACCCTAAGGTAAATCACATAGAATAAGAAAAGGTTGGTAGAAACGGAGGAAAAGGCAGAAGCAAAAACAAGAAACAAAGAGAGAAAGGGAAGAGGCTAGAATAGTTCTTGCAAAGGCTAAGATACACTAAAATAAGTGTGTGTTGTTCATTGAGCCAACAATCACCAAAGCATAGATCAGATTGAAAGCTTGAAGCGATTATGCCTCAGATGCCAAAAATTATGTGCTAAGTCTCATAAACATAAAAACGTATAAAAACGTAGTGGCCTACTAGCTTTATCCTATTACTTAGATCCTCCTACTTAGGTCACTCTAACTTACTTAGATCCTCCTACTTAGATCACTCTAACTAGCTACAATAGTTTAGATCTTACCTACTCCTCGAAACATTAAACAATATATAACTATCTAACCAACAATAGTAAATATATAGTAAGTATACAATAAACAATAGGATTCATAGTCTAAGATTACTCTAACCAACAAGATAAAAGGAAGGAACTTAGGAACTAGATTTATGAACTTGTCCACTTGCAATAACAATAATTTATGAGAACCTCCGCTAACGATAAAACACCCATGACTTCAGTTTAACAACCAATTTTACTAGTACTTTTACCAACAAACCCCTATCCTTACCTATATATATTTCAACAGCTACACTATCTCTGAAGTAAACCCATAGAACCTTATGCATTAACAAGACAGCTACACTATCTCTGAAGTAAACCCATAGAACCTTATGGATTAACAAGACTCCTTAGCAAGGAACATACTCTAAACTCGAAACTAGTTTACTCCTTTGAAATATATACCTTCTCATTCAATTGTTTTATTACATGACCTCTTGTTGAATTAAATGTTGGTATCGTTTAAGAACTAGAGGGATTGTTTAAGATACATGAACCAAGTTTTACCTCTTTACCACAAAGACCATTTGAACTCGGTCACACCGAAGACATTGGCTATTTACTATTACAATTTACGGTTCGTAAGTACCGGGAAAAGAGAGAGTAGGAAAGACGAAGAGTGGAAAACCATCTTTGATATTTATTTGAAACCTCCCCTCGATCCCATGAGTTGAGAATCACCTATTTGTTGAGAACGTCGAGCTCTATCATGCTTTTGTTTTACTCTTATTCCAAGGTAGAATATAAGGGTCATTCTTGGAAGTTTTAACATGTGCCAGACCATACCAATTTGAAGCTTATATTTCAGATGATCAGAACCTCCATAATTACTCTACTACCTAGTTCATAGTTACCCTTGCTACTTACCTAGTTCATAGTAATCCCTAAAAATTAACCACACCATTATAATAAAACCAAAAAATTTAGCTTTTAAAATAATTTAAAATTTCAAAACAGTTAAACGACAACATTTGACTCTATCAAAACATGAATAAAATCACGTATTAATTTTTAGTCTACCCAAATTATTGAAAAATCCCACTCGTTTTTTTTCTTTTCTTTGTTAAATTTCCTAAATATATAGTCTAACTATATAAGTAAACGAACGCACACAACCTCAAAAGCATTTGCTAGCCTCTCGAAACTTTGTTATCACGAGATTGTAAGGATTACGCTCCTTCATCGCTTCATTTACTCCATCGGGCTCTTCATACTTTCTTTATACCTAACTCCACATTATCCTCAACGAATATCTATATCGACATAAGCAGATAAGCAGGAGTAGGTTGAAAAAATGACCACTGCGAGCTTCATCGTGCCATCCCTCCCCTGGTAAGCGTAGATTCCACTTTGACAATGTATATGTATTATTGCATTTTAACATTGAGGATGTTCATTATTGTATATGTATATGTATTATTGCATTTTAACATTGAGGGTATATTATATCATTCATCTTTGTATCCATTCTTTGATTTCATAACTCTTTTAAAATGTGTGACTTTTACTTCAATTTACACCATATTATATATATATATATGTTTACATTTTTAAATTATTATAAAATTCATTTATTTTTATTAGAGGATTTTTCTATCTACTATTACCATGAATTCTAATATATCTGTTAGGAATAATGTTTACTTTAGATACAACTGGTTTGTTTAGAATTGGTTGTAATTGTTGAGAGATTTTGTATTTTTATTAATATTGTGTGAATTCATAATGAAAAATAAGTTTTGGTGTGCAATTGATTTTACTTTTTGGTATCGGAGCTGAGTGCTATGGGTTATCTCCCTCACGAGAGGGCCCAGTAAGATGTGTGTAACACACCCAACCCCTTAAGTACCCTCTTTAGGGACGGGGTATGAAATTTTCACCTTCCTATAGCTTCTTTGAGTTCATCGAAGAGAGGCACCATTGCCTTCTTCTCTCCGAGAGCTTTCCAACAACTATAAACTCGTCCAAAACTGAGTTTTGGTTTGAGAGTTATGGCCTTCCGAAGTTTTCGGGGTGTCATTGGCCAAAGGCCACCCCCTTCACCACGTGGCTTCACTTTCCTCGTACCATCAAACATGGCATTGTTGTGGCCCCGATCGTCATCCTTTGGAAATGACATGGTCATGGAAGAAGGGTTTATAGCGTAAAATCTTTGTCGATTCGTCGTGGGCTTATTCACTTTCAAAACCTCGGTGCTTCTTGTTTTCCCTTTTACCTTACCATGCGGCCGGTGTTGGTGTAATATACCAGATATAAAATGTATGCAGAACATAAATAAAATGCTAGTAATGGCAGAATAACAACAATATAACCAGAACATTCACCATAATAACACTGAAATGATATAAGAATAACAACATAAATAGCACTTTGAATTTGAAAGCAATGTTCACGGGCCTCTTCGAGGGGGCAACCTCTAGTTGAGAAGAGCTCTATTACAATAATATCCAAGCTAGGGTTCTCATACCCTCAACTCCTATTTATACTAAAAAGAAGCATTTAGAGGAAGATCCTTCTAGAAGTAGAAGCTTCTATTAGGTCTTCTTACATCTGCCTTATTCTATTTTATTGAAAGGCCTTATTAATATTGATCTTTATTACATCTGAATGTATTGTTCTACCTATGTGTGGGTCAGGACCCTAACATGTCCGCCCCCTTAAAAACAACCTTGTCCTCAAGGCTTGAGATGAGGAAATTGCTGCAGAATGGTAGCTGGTTCCCAAGCGGCGTCTGCTAGAGTTGTATCTTTCCACTGGACTAGCACTTCCTTGATGGTTCTCTGACGTAGGCGACGCTCACGCTGGTCCAAAACTGCTTCTGGTTGTTGCCAAATGGATCCTTCTTTAGCTAACTCTGGAAGGTTGGTTTGAATTTGGCACTTAGCTCCAATCACCTTCTTTAAGCATGAAACATGAAAAACAGGATGTAGCTTCAAATGGCTAGGCAAAGCTAACTTATAGGTGACTTGTCCCACATGCTTGAGCACGGTATAAGGACCATAAAATTTGGGCGCTAGCTTCTGACAATGCTCGGCCTTGAATGAAGTTTGCTTGTAAGGTTGCAGTCGAAGAAACACCTGATCCCCTTTTGCAAATTGACGTTCAAAGCAATCTTGATCTGCTTGTTGCTTCATGTGATTCTGTGCCATGACCAAATTCTCTTTGAGGGTATGGAGAATAGCCTCTCGAGCTATAAGTGTTAGGTCAACCGCTTGGACCTTCGTGGGACCCGATAAGTATGAGAGAAATGAAGGTGGCTTCTGTCCATATACCGCTTCAAAAGGAGTCATGAATGTAGTTGTATGGTATGAAGTGTTGTACCACCATTCAGCTAGGGGTAAGCATTGAGCCCACTAATTTTTCTTTTCCGAGGCAAAACACCTCAAATATGTTTCCAAACACTTGTTGACAACTTTTGTTTGGCCATCAGTCTAGGGATGATAAGCTGTGCTGAGATGCAATTCTGTGCCTTGTATCTTGAATAGTTCTTGCCAAAAATTGCTTGTGAAAGTTGGGTCGCGATCAGAAACAATAGAGTGCGGCATGCCATGAAGCTTGAGACCTGATCCATGAAGATTTGAGCCACCATGGATGTTGTAAACGGGTGTTGAAGGGCGCATAAATGAGCATACTTGGAAAGGCGATCAACAACCACCATGATGATGGATTTATTTCCCTAATTTGGGTAAGCCGATAATAAAATCCATAGAGATATCCTTCCAAATAGCAGGTGGAATTGGGAGTGGTTGTAGTGTGCCCGACGATTTGACTATTTCTCCCTTGTTGCGTTGACACACGTCACATTCAGCTACAAAATTACGAATGTCTTGTTTCATGCCATCCCAAAAAAAGGAACATTTGACCCTGTCATAGGTTTTGGTGAACCCATAGTGCCCTACTGTGGGTGTAGCATGAAGCTCAGAAAGTACCGTGGATTTAAGCTTTGATTGTTTACTTAAATACAAACTACCTTTGTATTGAAGTTCCTCATGGAGCCAAGAGTACCCTGGGGAAGCTGGAACATTGGACTACAATTGCTGGATCAACTACAAACTTTTGGGATCTTGTAGCCATTCCTGGTGAACGGCTTGGAGCTAATCTGGTACAATGAATGAAAGAGAAAAAAGGGATCCTTCATCTTCGTATTTTTGAAAAAGTGCATCCGCAACCACATTGTCTTTGCCTTTCTTATAAATGATCTCATAATCATATCCAAAGAGTTTGGTCACCCATTTTTGTTGTTTTGGGGAGGAAATGCGTTGTTCTAGAAAATACTTGAGGATTTGATGGTCTGTCTTAATTTGGAACCGTTTCCCCAATAGATAAGGACGCCACAGATCCATGGCATGCAGAATAGCCAACATTTCCTTTGCATAGATGGATTTGCCTAGATTTCTTTCAGATAGTTGCTTGCTGGTAAAGGCCAAAGTTCGACCCTCTTGCATAAGGACACCACCAATTCCTTTCCCTGAGGCATCACATTCCAACACAAAGGTCTTTGTGAAATCGAGAAGGGCGAGGACTGGAGTGGTGCACATGGCCATCTTCAAGGTTTGAAAAGCTTGAGCAGTGGCTGGAGTCCAAGTGAAAGAGTTCTTTTTGAGGAGAGCAATGAGAGGTGTTGCAATCTTCCCATAATTCTTAACAAACTTACGATAATACCCTGTTAAGCCTAGAAATCCATGCAAGCTCTTAAGAGTCTTTGGGTGAGGCTAGTCTTGCATAGCTTCAATATTTTTAGGATCCACCCTGACGCCATATTTGACAACCAAATGACCCAAGTATTCTAATTATGAGGCACCAAAAGCACATTTAGATTGTTTCAGGAAAAGTTGGTGCTGAGAGAGTAGATGGAGAACTCAATCCACATGAGCAAGATGGTCTGTCCAGGTTTTGCTATAGATGAGGATATCATCAAAGAAAACTAAGACAAAATGGCGGAGAAAAGGACAGAATACATGATTCATGAGACTTTGGAAGGTGGAGGGGGCATTACACAAGCCAAAGGGCATGACCAAAAACTCATAGTGGCCCTCATCAGTTCTAAAGGTAGTCTTGGGGATATCTGCCTCTTTCATACGTATTTGGTGGTAGCCCGAACGAAGATCCAATTTAGTGAAGAATTGGGCGCCACTCAATTCATCCAGGAGGTCATCAGTGACAGGAATGGGGAATTTGTGTTTGATGGTAAGTTTGTTGAGGGGACAGAAGTCAAGACACATTCGCCAAGAACCTTCTTTCTTCAGGACCATGACCACAGGAGACGAATAGGGGCTCATACTAGGGCAGATAACACCTGCATTAAGGAGTTCCTGGACCATTTTCTCAATTTCATTTTTTTGGGAAAATGGGTGATGATACCGACGGATATTGGGAGGAAGGCTTCCTGGTACAAGGGGAATGGAATGATCATGAACACCACAGGAATGAGGGAGGCCTTGGGGAGTGGAAAAGACCAATTGATGTTTAGAAAGGATGGCTTGGAGGTCTTGCGGTATCGAGCGTGTCTCTGTTGCTTGTATGGCATGGAGTTGGGCAATAACACCAGAATGACCCCTTTTTAGCAGCTTTTCCATGCGATGGGAACTAATGATCTCAGGTGAACCGGCGATGATGACTTGGAACTTATATTGGTGGCCCTCCTGGTCGAATTGCATGGTTAAGTCTTTAAAATCCATGAGAATGGGACCCAAATTCCTTAGCCAGTCTACACCTAGCACAATGTCACAACCTCCCATGTCGATAGAAAAAATATGGGATTTCAGGTGGTAGTCACCAATTTGGAGACACACATTTTCACAATGCCCTCCACATTTCATGGAACCACCATTGGCAATCATGATTTGGAAATTATTGACGGCATGGATGTAGCAATGAGTTTCTTGGGTAATGCGGCAATGAATAAAATTATGGGTGCTGCCACTATCAGCCGGAACGATGACCTTCCGATGCTTGATGTAACCAATTAGCTTGAGGGTTTGGCGAGCGGAGAAGCTAGTGAGAGCATTGAGGGAAATGACTGGTTCTACTTAGGGAGGGTCTGAGGGAGGGGTTATGTCAGTGGATTCAGGTGATTTAGACATAGAGGGAGTTTCTTCATCTTCTTCCGAAATATCCTCGGAGATGGCCATAAAAATATTTTGTTCCTTACACTTGTGGCTCGGGAAATATTTGTCATCACAGTTATAACAAAGGCCTTTTAGTTGGCGTTCAACCATTTCAGCCCGGGTTAATTTTTGGATCTTTAGTGGAGCAGAGGGAGCAGTGGGATTTACTAGTTCAGGGTGAGGGATGAAGGAGGGTTTGCGGTTTTGAGAAGATACAACCTGTTGTGCTTCTTCAGCTCTTTTGGTAGCCTCCACCCAACTCTTAGGTTGAGCCATGAGGACATGGGCCCAAATTTCATCCTTGAGGCCGCTAATAAAACACTCTCAGAAAAAGGCATCAGACATGCCCTCTGTTCTAAAAGCCAAGCACTCAAAGGCAGCTATAAAGTCTTCCACTTTCCTAATTGTTTCAGCTTTGTCAAACGGTCCAAATGGTTGGTGTCAGTGTCAAAGCATTCATAAATCTTTGCCACAAATTGTGTCCAAGCAATATACCCTTGACGTGAATTTTTTCTCCATTGCCACCATTGCCAACGTTCTTGACCTAGATGGAGAACACCATACCAGAGTTTGGCCAAGTCATCTGTAATGCCGTATAAAGAGAAGTAATGTTCCACTTGGGTTACTCAGCCAATGGGGTCCGAGCTATCAAATTTGGTCACATCCACCCGTGGAAGGCGTAGGTCACGTTGAAAGTTATGGTTCTGCAAGGTATGGGAACAAGAGGAATGGTCACCTTCAGTATGTGGGGGTGAGGAAGAGGAAGGGTTATCTGTAGGGATATGCATCTTGGTGCAGAGTGACGAAAATACTGATTCATGCTGGGTGGTGAGGTCTTCTTTGATTTCTCCCATTGAGGATTGCATGGTTGTATTGATGGCGACAACATTGGTACTGAGTTATTTCACTTCTTGTTGGGTCTCAATGAGACCAGATTGCAAGGTGTTGAAGCGAGCTTCCAAGTCTTGGCTATGAGTATGGGCCATGAGGATGGGGGAACTGAAAAGGGGTGGGCGGGGTAAAACTTTTTTGCCGAAAAAACGATATGGATGAATGTGATAAGGGAAAATAGATGAATCCAATGGAATAGGTCTGAAATAATGGTGAAAAAATTTCCAGACTTTTTTTTTTTTGTACAGAGTTATACTTCGGTCTGAAGAATATTGCAGACAAGAAATGCCCAAATGATTAGCCAAAAATAAATGTGTATTTACTTGGCAACCCAAACATAGTTGCATGACAATAGATATTGTTTGTTTTAATTTTTTTATGTTTTTGTCCCCCAAGGGTTAGGTATTCAAGGGTTCTACAGACAAGGGTTTTCCTTGTGCTATAGCTCTCTGATATACGTGTGGGGTCCAACAGTAGTACTCGACCCAATATCTCAGGGCACTAACCAAGGAGGATAGTTCGTACCCTTATTCATACTACCCGACTACCCAGGTACTAGAGAGTATCTTCCTGAGTGTTGTTCTCAGTGACACTATAACAGTCAGGCGGTCGATCGGTTTATCTAAAGAAGGCTTCAAGTAATCTAGGTTGATCTGTACACAGGTGTTGTCTAATGTTCTACCACTCGAAGGGGTACCAACAGGGGTTACAAGGGTGGCCAACAGATGTGTGCTTAAGTACCACTTGTATTTCCTGCGTGTATGAATCCCTCAACCATGGGTTTATGCATGTAACAACAGATCTCTGTGGCTTAAATACGCCGGAATACGTCTCTACCCTGAAAAAAAAATTAACCCACACTTTCTGCAGAGGAAAGTGCTCTAATACCACTTGTAATATACTAGATATAAAATATATGCATAATAGAAATAAAATGCTAGTAATGGTAGAATAACAACAATATAATCAGAACATTCACCACAATAACACTGAAATGATATAAGAATAAAAACAGAAATATCACTTTGAATATGAAAGAAATGTTCACTAGCCTCTTTGAGGGGGCAACCTCTAGTTGAGCAGATCTCTATTACAATAATATCCAAGATAGGGTTCTCATACCCTCGACTCCTATTTATACTAAAAATAAGCATCTAGAGGAAGATCCTTCTAGAAGCGGAAGCTTCTATTAGGTCTTCTTACATCGGCCTTATTCTATTTTATTGAAAGGCCTTATTAATATTGACCTTTATTACATCCGAATATATTGTTCTACCTATGTGCAGGTTAGGACCCTAACAGCTAGAACCTAGTCCTCTAGACTTTGGCCTTTCCACACTCTTTTGTACAACAATAAATCTTCTCAAAGACCCGAAGTCCCAGAGCCTCTCTCTACTCCATAATCTATGGTGAAGTTATGTCCACCTTTGGATCTAATGGTTAAGATTTACCTACACTTAACACATCTCTTAGGCTTGACTAGAGGGGTGGGGTCCCACACCTAATTCGTGTCCAATCTCATGATGCCATGTGGAGCTATCTAGACTTGCCACATCACCATGACGCATGTGGGCCCATCCTATCGGAGCTTGACACTACAATAGGAAAACTTCGGTGGTTCGACGCTTCAATGCTTCAACCACTTTTCTCTATTTGCAGATTCTCCAAAGTCCCAAACCCCAGAGTCCTGCCACATGGCTCCAATCTTCGGCCCTTTTGGAGCTTGCGTCTTAGCACTCCAAACACCTAGAGTTCTGAAGTTTCCAACTCCTGGAGCGGGTCCCTCTTGCATACATGGCATTCTGTATAGGTGTCCCTACTATCATATGCCACCTGGAAGATACTTGGTGATGATGCCTCCTTGACACGTGGTACCCATCTCTTTGAACCTATACCATATACGATGAGTTAGCAAAACACGTGGCCTAGCCACTTGCTAACATGCGGTGACTGTGTCACACGGTCGAAATCCACCCTATACTTTGGCCATGTCGTCTGTTGACGTCACTCAACCCTTCGGGGAAACTCCACACCTTGCATCCTGAATCACCCAAAGTGGGGTTTAGTCGGAGAGTCGAATAATGATCGGATGACCCATAATATTCCCTGGTTTGATCCAATAATTGACAGGGATTCGTGGCTTTGTGCTCTCACGATCCACACAATCCTAATTCTTTCGTCCTGAGGGTAATCAGATGGGAGGATCATAAGGAAGAATGACCACTTGTTGTCGGTCATCCACTGCAATTTTGATTCACCCTGGAGCTTTAGACTACCAAAATCCCAAAAAATTTAACTCCTTTTTTAGTGTAGAGAAGGGTTCCATGGTCCTATTTCTATGGAACTTTGTCAAGCTCCAGAGGCTATACTCCTAAATATTAGCTAGAATTTTCTTAAGGCCATGGTCTCTTGGATGACTGGTTTGAAGGAAGTGCCTTCCATTCACAGAACTCAAGTTCTATAATAGGGAAAGGTATTTTCGAGTGATCAACAAGATTGTAGCAGTCCCGTAGATTCTGTCATGAAACTAGAACTGTGAATTTGATCCTTGGGAAAACACCTTGAGGATTTTCCAACTAGCACTGAGGCCATACTTATCATCTTACAACCATTCAAATGAAACAGTTTATAGAAGAACAATAAGCATCATTATCATTAATTTCACACGAGGCACATTTTGACACAATATCATGCCATCATCCTCTTATATCCAGGAGGTATATGTATAACACAAATACAAGAATTCAAATCATGCATTTCAATTCAAGTGCATAGGGTATATGAAATACTTATCTATTTCAAGTTGCAGCCGGTGATCCAAGTGGATATTGTGGCCACCCACCTATTCCAAATTCCAACTGGCTCATCTGGACAGTTTTCAGTTCAACACGTTTCTCGGTAATAGGGACATTTCTTTGTAATTGTGGGTTATGATTTTACGGGGCTATCCTGAATCCCTACACAACATCCAGGTGGATATTCGTGGCCGCCCACCTATTCCAATTGACTTATTTTGGAAGTTTTCATGTCAGTACATCTTTATGTACTTCCAGGTCCATTTTGGGGCTCTAAACAATGTTTTCTTAGCTTTCCACAGTCAAACTATAGATGTAGTAAGAGTTTGACAACATAATACGTAGTTCTCAAAATGACCTTTCCAACAACTATCACACGCCTAAAAGTGATATTGTATGCAAATGTTATGACCCCAGGAAGTTCATGTACTAAATTACCCCAACGTGGCTCATGTGACTTTTGGCACTTCATCTCATAGGGTTGGGTTTTTGGATGTCTAGATTTTTGGCATTCATGTTTATCATAAAAAGGCCTTCAGAGCCTCACTATAATCATCTTCTTGCGAATGAGCGTAGACATCACATCTCTTGTCAGATATAAAGTTGCCACCATTCTAGCGAGCCTTGCACTATGTATTTTTACAGTCTCTGTACATTTCTTTCATTAATAGAAATCATGTATTGTTCTATTTATCTGTTTCTGGTGAATTTTACGTGTATTTCATTGTAATATCTCTTCTTTCATTTTGTTCTGAAAGTAATCCGGATCAGTGGCATCAGAGCAGACTATTCTTGATCATTTTTCAGTGCATGTCCCCGACAAGGTCCAAGTATAAAATGTTGGGTATCGATCTTGTCTCTCTTGAGGACAATCGCTCTCACACACACAAGAAACCCTTGATGGCGATAGAGAAGAAAAACATCGGAGTAGAAGATTCTATTAACCTATTGCTTGAGCAAGCTCTCATGCAACAAAGGGACGAAATGATGGAGAATTTTTCTCACATCATTCAACAACTACCGATAGAAACACTCGCATCTTCATCAAGCGACCACTTTGGAGGAACCTCTCCCTTCAAGGTACAAGTTAATTTTTATATTCTCGTATTTGAAGGTCAGATAGATGTGGATGCCTTAAAAAAATGGTTAAATATGCTAGAAGGTTATTTTTCTGTTCACAATTTTTTTGATAAGGAAAATATCACCTTTTCACTCCTTAAGGCTCTGAGCCCCCATGTCAAACATTGGTGGGAAACTTACTGGGAGACAATTTCCATAGAGGAATCTAGAATATATGGGGCCAAGCCCACTTAGGATTTTTTTGTGGATGCGGTCAAGGAACAATACTACCCTGTTGATAACTGTGAAGACCAGTACATGATATGGACCACACTGCGGCAATAGAAGAGACAAACAATGTCAGAGTTAAAAAATACTTTCCATACCTTGCACACCAAGCTGGGTATCAAAGACTCTGAGAGACATCTGGTTCTGAAATACCGTGGGGCTCTGTATAGGTACATCCAAACCGAAATGGATTTCCTAAACATCTCATCATTGGGGGATGTGTTGGCACAAGGGTAGACCCAGGGTTAAACACTCAAAAGTGCACCAAAAAAGCCCTAACTACCAGCCCTTTCGGCAACACTTGCGAAGAAGATGAAGTCTCACCCGAGGTAGAGGTAGGGGTGGTTGCAAGACTAAGGTGTCTGCAACCTTAGCTGGGACACATATATGTGATTATATCATTTACAAAGCACATAGCATCGATCATTCATCAATATTCAACCCGTGTTCTACTTCGCAGATAGCACAGAGCATCGCCGTGTACTCTCAGATCTACAGTATTTCAATACTTAACCATAGTAACCCAGATCAGATCCAGTAGATCAACACTAAGCATCCTCATACACATCAGATCTAACAATCATATATATCTAAGAAGCACAGAGCATAAGTGGATATATCAAAGCACATAGCATAAGCAAAAACACATTGAATCAAAACACAGAGCATAACACACATATTTACATGGTTCAACCCCACCCTGGGGCTACATCCACAAGATCTTCTTCTTTATTATTTTCTTCAATATGTTACAAGCACAATGCCTCCAAGAACCTTGTTCACATAGGACAGAAGATCTGCGCAGCTCGCTAGATCCTTCTTCCTTGCCTTACAACACTTAGCTTTCTATAGCAACCTCACAGTAACTTGCACTTAGCCTTGCAAGCCTTACATAGTTCACACAAAGCACTTATTCAACATCACATAGATGCACTACCAATTGCACTAAGAAATTATATCTACTTCACATCTACTCCTTACATTGCCTATCCTTCTATTTATACACTACAAAAGTGGGCCTAAGCATGGGTAAACCCATGGGGTAATATGACCAAGTGTTCCTCAAAACCTGGTCAAGGGCCAATAGTCCCCCAACACTCACCTATGACTCATCTTGAGTCACTCTAGTCTGATCAATTCTACCTCGAATGCCTCAAGCTTGGCTCAAGATACTTCGACCTGCTGCAGTATGAGAGCCTCTTGCTCAATGAACTCCTGGATCACTGCATCGTTTATTGGCCCTTCCAGGTGTTGTTATGCGGTGATGACAACCTGTTCAAGCTCAGTTCCCTGGCTTTCAACTTCAGTGAACAGTTGGCATGCCTTTTCTTGGATTGGTTGAAGTCGTTGGGAGACTTCCATCACTTTACTTTGTAGCGTGTGTACTTGTTTTTGGGAAGTGCGTTGTTCTGGAATTCTCTTCATTCTTTTGACTGGGTTCAAGGCCTTCAGCTGTGCCTGTAGCATATTTGCGTGCTGCTTTGCTTCTTGGAGTTCTTCCTCCAATGCCTGCAACTCTGGATTCTCTGTGAGGTTCTCATAAGTCTGGGTGCTTCTAGCACTCAGCTTCTTGTATTCCAAGGAAAAGGTTTTTAATCGGCCAACTGCACTATGGGTAGTTGCCTCCCTTAGGTCTCTTATTTCTTGAGGAGTCTCGAGAATGGTACGAAGTTCCAGATCTGTGATGCACTGCTGAAGTTGTTGGATTACTTCTTCAAGTTGTGCCACCTACTGTGGGACACATTCTTCAATCTTCACTTCTATGACCGTCACAGAGGGAAGTGCATTGTGAACCCTTTCCTTTACTTCAATTTTCTCTGCTAGCAACTGTTCCTTGCTCAGCTGTAACTATGCTTTTTCCTCATCCCACTTCACTTGCAGGACAAGATTTTCCTGTTCTGCCTTACTCTGTTGTTCTAGAAGTGTGCCCTGTACTTGTGTCAAAGCTTGGGTGGCTTGCGCTGTCTCTTCTTGAGCTCGTCGAAGGCAAACTTCGACTTTATCGGTGATCTGGTGTAATTGGGTGGGCTCATCACCTGTTCCTGCTATTCCAATTGTCAAGGGCACAGTAGAAAATGCTCAGTTGGACTGGAATGCCTGCTGCACTTCTTGAAGTTCACCCTTGATTCGGTTGAATACCTCCTCCTGCTTCGTTTCTTTGTTTTCTACAATCTCTAGTGAAGTATCATTCAATGCAGAAATTAAGAAGTCGAAATCATCTGGTGTGAGGGTAGTCTTAAACGTAGTCCAGGTGGCCTTAGTTTTCTTTCGAGATGAGGGATTTTGTGGGGTAATCTTCCTTTTCTTAGAGGGATCCTTATCATCTTTAGGTGGAGTAACCTCGCCTTTGTTTTGCTCAATTTCTGTGCCACCTAGTTCTTCACCATCACCTCCCTGCGCAGGTGAGATCAAAGTAGTCTTCGTGGATGTGCTATGGACATATTGAACTTCATCATCCTTCTTAGTCTTGCTCGGTCCAGGTGTATCCGACATAGCTTCAGGGCTATCCACGTCAGACATTTTTGTGGGGTCCACTACAACAAGGAGGTCCACCGACCATTCCTTGGTAATTTTCTCCAAGTCTTCTTCTGTCAACTCGTAGTATGACTGGAACTGCTATTTTTTCTCATCAACGCATGTTGTGATATAGGTGAAGTGGCTGTCCGCGCTGAATTTTATCAAAGGTCTAAACCTATGAAGTGTGTTTGGGGTGAGGCGTGGTGTAGACTAGAATGCATTCTTCAATTGGTTGTAATAGATGTGGAAGACGACATTAGACTACCACTTCTTGTTCATGTCGCTGGAGTACCACAACATACAGAACTTCGTGACCAGTGGTTCAAAGGGTTCGATCTCCAGAAAAGCGGCACCTTCTAGTAGCTGCCAGGTGATGAAAGTGATTAGTATGAGAAACCAACTATAGTGGAACTCATACCCTTGATCTTGCGCTTCTCTGTAATCAAGATCTAGCTAGTTTACAAGGTACTGTGCCCAGTTCATCTGTAGTCCCTCGACACACTTCCCTTTGAGGTCAAATACGAATCCAATCACTTGTGTTGGTTTATTCTTGCGAACTAGCCTGCCCGCGATTAGCTGACAGTCAAGGTGCACTACGCCACTCTGAATAGAGGCTACCTTGTAGCCTCGCATGCCTTTCTCGACATCGCCATAAGTTTATTTTATCCTCTTCACTAGTGCTTGGTCTGAGGTCTTTCTAGGGTAAAACTCCTGTGTGTTAGGGCCTTGCATACTAAGTCCTATGATTCGATTGATCAAGGTCAGATCCATAGCGATGCGACGGTCCAACCAAAGTATCCTCTGTGGTAGCAGGATAGAAACAACTTGACACATGCGTTGACTTCTTGGTGTCTGTCGAAGTGCGGGATCTTCATTACATTAAGCAGTGTGGACTGCGTGAGGTTTTGGGTCCATGACTGTGGGACAATCTTAGAATTCTTTCCTTTGGTTCTGGTTAAGTACTTATTCGGGGCTAACATGCTGTAAACTTTACGATCTCCAAGGTTAAAATCACTAAATTTCAGTGCTACGGGCTTATCCTGGTCAACACGAACTGCACACACCCCTTTCAAAAGGTACGTGTTGATTAAAGTGTTCTCAAAGTCTTGAGGTACACTGTCATAGTTGATGGCACTTCTTAGAGGTGGTAAGTAAGTAGGTAGAATGCGTGGGATAAGCTTGGCATTTGTGATGTCATCCCTGTGCTTGGTTTGTTTCTCATCGGTCGACCAGGATGGACCGACACAAGAAGTGGAAGGGGAGGCCTGGAGTCCCCTTGTTGACAATGCTTGGACTCCTATAGATAATCCTCACTCTGACATGATTCTCTTAGTCATTAAGTCAATCAAAACTTCTTCAACTACTTTCTCAGCATCACTGAGCTCGTCCGACATACAAGCTTGGGTCAACTAGCTCGGGTGTGAAATGAATTCAGAGACTACAATGAATAGTATGGGAACAAGGTAATGATCACAGGGTGAAGTAATCTCAGGTTTTAGGCTCAAATTCTCACTTAGAAAAAAGTATTCTCAGTGCGTGGCATGATAGACTAAGTAGGGAAACTTAGCAATGGTGTGCTTGCAACGGGTATGGGGCTGCATTAACATATGTTCTATCCATTATGGCGCAGTCGAACGGTCTAGTGCTGAGCCATAAATGCTTTCCAACCCATTCAAAGCAGCAGCTGAATGGTTATATTGGCTTCCAATGGCTATATTACTTCGCCTCGACGAAGTGGCATATGTCATTGTTCTGATATCCCGACGAAGCTCCAATTTTGAAAAGTTCCTTGCTGCGAGGTACCTTCTGGGATCTTCTGTAATTTTTCAATCTTAGCCTTCTTATTACTTATCTTTCTAGTGTTCTTTCCAGTGAGCTTCGTCTCGATGATTCTCTTCCCATTTTGATTCTTATTTACTTGGACATAGTCACTTCGTGCTGGTGAGATTCTCTCCTAGGGTTTAGGTATATCACTTCTTTGTCTGGGTTATCAATTTTAGCCTTTGTGTAGCTTTGGCCTCGACATCTGGGCTTCTAGTGTCAGATAGATTTGAGTGGTTCTCCTATTCTTCTATCAACTGTGCGATCCTTTTAGTCATGAAATATTTTAACTCTTGTCTCTATTGTTCTAAAACCTCTTCTTCTTCCTTCTTTCTGGCTTGATCTCTTTCAATCCAAGGTTTTCTGAGTAACATAGTAAATAGGGCATTGTCCTCAATGAATTTGATAATCTCAAAATCTTCTTTTGTCGAAGTTCCATTGACTGTCATAGGTATCTGAGAGAGTTTTCCACATAACATCATCAGTTTTCCTCTGAATAGTCCTATTCCTCCCAATGAAGGAATCATGACAGGCTTCCCTATAGCTTCCCAAGTTCTTTCTAGCATAATGTTCACTTGTGTTTCTTCATCAAGAGTATAGTCAATGTCGAAGTCCCTTATTCTTGCTTCAAATTTCTCCTTTTCTTTGAATATCTCTGGCAATCAGACATCTATATGTTCCTTTAGGGTTTCTTTCATCTATATTAATACTTTCTCTGATTCTTGCTGGGGTTCTTCTATAATCTTAGTCTCTTGATCTCCTTTAGGTTTTTCTTGCTCCATATTCATCTTTTCAAGTCTAGCAATCATTCTAGGGAAATCTAGTACTTCATGGTCCATAGCCTTAGAACAGAGGCAACTAGGTCTTCTACTAGGGCATTCCTTAGCTAGATGGCCTGGTTTTCTGCAACCGTAACATAGGATTAATCCTCGCTTTCTTTTAAATGATCCCCAATCTCTTATGTACTGCAAACTAGAATCGTGATAGCTAACCTGCAGAAAATTCTTTCTAGGATCCTACATCCATTTGTTAGTCTAGACATTCTTTCTATGGATAGGTATAGCATATCTATCATTATTCTTATCAGATCTATTCATATCAAACTTTATTTCATCTATTAATGGCCTAGTTTTTAAGCTAGGACATAATCTATCAAACATATCTAGATCCATGCTCTAGAAACAAAAACAAAAATAAAAATTCACTTATCTTACTTCTATAGAGCACAAAGATTCTATATCTAAGAAATTTTGACTATTCTTACCTTTATTAGAGCACAGAGCTTACAGATCTTACCTCTTTTATGCAGATCTGACCTCTTTCTTTCATAAATTTCCACTTTTACTTTTCATAGAGCACATAGTGTTCAGATCTTGCTTCTTTTCTTCAGATCTGATCTTCCTTTCTTCATATCTGACCTTATTCCTAGCACAAAGCTTCACAGGTTGGGTAAAAAGATGTGCACTAGGGCAACATATCTACGCACAGAGCTTTATTTTGCACAAAGTTTCTTCTTCTTCAGTTCCCAACAATCATAGTTTCAAGTCTCGGCAACATAACCATTTGTTGGCACAGGGGCAGACCCAGGTTTCAACACTCAAGAGCGCACCAATAAATCCCTAACTACCGACCCTTTCGACAACACCTGCGAAGCAGATGAAGTCTCACCCAAGGTAGAGGCAGGGGTGGTTGCAAGACTTAGGTGTCTGCAACCTTAGATGGGATAGAGATATGTGATTATATCATTTACAGAGCATGTAGCATCGATCATTCATCAATATTCAACCCTTGTTCTACTTCGCAGATAGCACAGAGCATCGCGGTGTACACTCATATCTACAGTATTTCAGTACTTAACCATAGTAACCCAGATAAGATCCAGTAGATCAGCACTAAGCATCCTCATACACATCAGATCTAACAATCATATATATCTAAGAAGCACAGAGAATAAGTGGATATATCAAAGCACATAGCATAATAAAAAACACATTGAATCAAAGCACAGAGCATAACACACAGATTTACGTGGTTCACCCCCACATTGGGGATACATCCATAAGATCTTCTTCTTTATTATCATCTTCAATCTGTTACAAGCACAAAGCCTCCAAAACATTTGTTCGCATAGGATAGAAGATCTACGCATCTCGCTAGATCCTTGTTCCTTGTGTTACAACACTTAGCTTTCTATAGGAACCTCATAGTAACTTGCACTTAGCCTTGCAAGCCTTACACAGTTCGCACAGAGCACTTATTCAACATCACATAGATGCACTACCAATTTCACTAAGCAATCATATCTACTTCACATCTACTCCTTACATTGCCTATCCTTCTATTTATACATTACAAAAGTGGGCCTAAGCATGGGTAAACCCACGAGCCGACATCCCTTTCCCATTACATTAACCCAAAACCCTAAAAGGACCCAAAAGTGGACGAAGATATCGTGATCTCTACTTCGCCTGGCGCTCCATCTTTGATAGGTTGTCGAAGTCCAAAAACGGTCAAATATGACCAAGTGTTCCTCAAAACTTGGTCAAGGGCCAATACGATGCCTATCGATATGCTGTCAAAATCGAGAAAAACATTATGCACCAAAACAAATGGGAGTTCGGGTCTGCAAATCCCCAATAACCAAAGCATGGAAAAGACGGCCCTAACCAACAACCTCCCGATAACCAGTTCAAGACATAGGAAAATAAGGGTAAAGGAAAAACAAAGAATGACACTGAGAAGTGGTACAACCTCCACAAAAACCCCTGGCACAACACTGATGAATGTCGCTCAAAAAAATAATTGGTGGTCGATGCCAAAGACAATGAGTCGAATCCTGATTCGAAATATGATCCAAAAAATATTGAAAATAGACAGATCATTGACGCAGACCCCACTGCTATTGTCGCGACCATAACAATTCAACTAGAAGAACTGGTAGATCCTGAACAAGGTGAGTGCCTCTTCCAATCATAGATGTGGGTGAATGGGACCCCGTTGCATTTCATTGTATATAGCGGCAGCCAGAAGAACCTAATCCCAACTGAGGTCGTTAAACAAATGGGGTTGTTGACAACACCACACCCTCAACCATACAACATCGGGTGGCTTCACCAAGGACGAGATCTTCGTTTCAGCCAACAGTGCCACCTATCCTATGGAATCCAACCCTTTCAGGATGAGGTAGTGTGCGATTTTTCCCCTCTTGATGTCTCTGATGTTGTTTTGGGCCAACCATATATGTGGAAACATGATGTAGCCAAAGCCCGAGATTCATTCACAAGATCAAATAAACCATGAAAACACATGAGAATGGAAAAACAACTCTCTTGTATTTCTTCTCCATCATAACTATTACAATCAAATTTCAACCCCTTATAGCTACTATTCAGGATTTTCGAAAACTATTTTTTTTTTTGCTGGGGGAATCGACAACTCCCTGGTTCTCGTACTTGCATGACACAGGGTCGATACCCGATAGCTACTACTATAACCCCAGGTGCATCCATGTAGCCTGCATGACTTATGCACAGGTTAGTCGGGGTGAGAATTGAACTTGAAACCTCCTTTAAAAATTTCCTTCCATATACATGGCACTTTCCAATCCGTCTACACCCCTGCGGGCGAAAACAACTAATTTTAGAAAAACAACTATTTTTTAGAAAAATAACAATATTTAGAAAATTCTTGCATGACTCTAAAATTGACCACTAACTAAGAGATAACTAGCATGACACTATTTTTCAACTCGCTTTTCTGATTAAGCTCATAAACTAAGAGATAATTGATAATTGAAAAATTAAAAATTAAAAATTCTCGTAAAAACACTAAAACCCCAATTTGAGTCCTTATATGAAGGAATTTGGCCCTGAAAAAGTGTCCAATCGATGTCCAATCGTAAATATCTCTTCGACATGGCAATGAACTCTTCAAGATGCAAATTCTCATAATATCTCAGCCCAAATGGATAACCAAGTCAAAATTTATGACCCTCGGAAAATCCCCGAAAAATCCCTGCATCAAAACGTCATGTTGTTTATGAGTCTCGACCCCGTAGTGTCATGATTACTCTGGGGGGTCATCTCTACAAGATACCAGAGGTAGTTATGACTACTGTTCCACCAAAACAGTGTGACAACATAATCTCTCATATTTAAAAATTCATCCTCTTCACAGTTTGTTCAAAGGATGCACAGAAGGCCACTGCAACCACTGCAGCCTCAACACCTTCTATCCAACATAAGCATATTTCAAATATTATTTATTCAACTACGATGGTGCCTACACAATTCCATGTCAAGCCCAGATACAATAGGTTGGTGGAATATATTCAACCCCTCCAACAACAGGTTCGTGACAACCTTCCACAGACCAAGCAACACAACTTCTCCAACAAGGCACGCATCTCACAAATATTCAAATTCAGAAAATGCTTTCCCCTCTTCCTTGGGAACTCAATGAAATAAAGACCATTTCTTCCTAAGGGGGAAGGATTTATCCAAGTGGATATTGGTGGCCACCTACATGCTCGAAATTCCAACTGGCTCATCTGGACAGTTTTCAGTTCAACATGTTTCAGTGTAATGGGGAAATTTCTTTGTAATTGTGGGTTATGCAATTACGGGGTTGTCCTGAAGTCCTACACAACATCCAGGTGTATATTGGTGGTCTCCCACCTATTCCAACTGGCTTGTTTTGGAAATTTTCATGTCAGTACATCTTTTTGTAATTCCAGGGCCTTTTTTGGGCTCTAAACAATGTTTTCTTGGCTTGCCATAAACAAGCTGTAGACAAAGTTATATTTTGATGGAATAATGCGTATTTCTCTAAAATAACATTCCAACAGGCTATCACATGCCTAAAACAAAGATCGTATGCAAAATTTACGACCCTAGGAAGTTCATGTACTGACTTACCCCAACGGGGCCCACATGACTTTTGGTGCTTCATCTCTTAGGGTTAGGTTTTTGGATGTCTATGGTTTTGGCATTCATGTTTATCATAAAAATACCTTTAGATCCTCATTGTAATCATCTTCTTGTGAATGAGTGTAGTCATCACATCTCTTCTCAGAAATAAAGATGCTGCCATTCTAGCGAGTCTTGCACTCTGTATTTTTACAGTCTCTATACATTTCTTTCATTAATAGAAATCATGTGTTGTTTTATTTATTTTCTTCTACAAATTTTTATGTGTATTTCATTGTAATATATCTTCTTTCATTTTGTTCTGAAAATAATTCAAATAAGTGGTATTAGAGTAGGTTGCTTTTGATATTTTTTTCAATGCATGTCCCCAACGAGGTCCAACTATAGCAAGTTGGGTCTCGAGCTTGTCTCTCTTGAGGACAATCACTCTCCACACCCAAGAAACCCTCGATGGTGGTAGAAAATAAAAATGGTGGATCAAAATATTCTATTAATGTGTTGCTTGAGAAATCTCTCACGCAACAGATGGATGAAATGATGGAGAAGTTTTCCCACATCCTTCAACACCTACCAATAGAAATAAGTGCATCTTCATCAAGCGACTAATTTGGAGGAACCTCTCCCTTCAAGGAACAAGTTAATTTTTATATTCTCATATTTGAAGGTCAAATAGATGCGGATGCCTTAGAAAAATGGTTAAATATGGTAGAAGGTTATTTCTCTGTTCACAATTTTTCCAACGGGGAAAATATCACCTTCGCAATCCTCAAGGCTTTCCCCCTCGTCAAACATTGGTGGGAAACTTACTGGGAGCAAATTTCCACAGAGGAATCTGGAATATATGGGTTCGAGCCTACATGGGATTTTTTTTTGGATGCGGTCAAGGAACAATACTACCCTGTTGATAACTATGAAGACCTATACATGAGATGGACCACACTGCAACAAGAGAATAGCCAAACAGTGTCCCAGTTCACAAATACTTTCCATACCTTGTGCACCAACCTGGGTATCAAAGACTCCAAGCGACATCTGGTTTTGAAATACTATGGGGCTCTGCATAGGTACATCCAAACCAAAATGGATTTCCTAAACATCTCATCATTGGGGGTTGCCTATCGATATGCTGTCAAAATCGAGTAGAAATTTAGGCACCAGAACCAATAGATACTGAAGAGGCGGAGTGCCTCTTCTATTCATAGATGTGGGTGAAGGGGACCCCATTTCATTTCATTGTTAATAGCGGTAGACAGAAGAACCTCATCCCAACTGAGGTCGTCAAATAGTTGGGGTTGTCGACAACACCACACCCACAACCATACAACATCGGGTGGCTTCACCATGGACGAGATCTTCGTGTCAACCAATAGTACCGCCTGTCCTATGGCATCCAACCCTTCAAGGATGAGGTAGTGTGTGATGTTTCCCCTCTTGATGTATGTGATGTTGTTTTGGGAAAACGATATATGTGGAAACATCATTCTGTTTATGAGTCTCAACTGCATAGTGTCATTATTACTCTGCGGGGTCATATCTACAGGATACCATAGGTAGTTCTGACTACTATTCCACCAAAACAATGTCTCAAGGTAATCTCTCATACTACAAAATTCATCCTCTTCACGGTCTGTTCAAAGGATGCACAAAAGGACACTAGAACCACTGCAGCCTCCACACCTTTATCCAACATAAGCATATTGAAGATATTTTTTCTTCACCTACGATGGTGCCTACACAATTCCCCATCAATCCCAGAGACAATAGGTTGGTGGAACAAATTCAACCCCACTAGTAACAAGTTCATGACAGCCTTCCACAGACCATGCAGTGCAACTTCACCAACAAGGCACGTAACTCACCAAGATTCAGATTCATAAAACGCTTTCCCCTCTTCGCCAGGAACTCAACACAATGGATACCATTTCTTCCTAAGGGGGGAGGATTGATCCAGCTGGATATTGGTGGCCACCCACCTGTTTCAAATTCCAACTGGCTCATCTGAACAATTTTCAATTCATCACGTTTCTCTGTAATGGGGACATAGCTTTGTAATTTCATGTTCTACACTTACGAGGATTCCCTAAATCCCTACATAGCATCCAGGTGGATATTGGTCACCACCCACCTATTCCAACTGGCTTATTTTGGAAGTTTTCATGTCAGTACATATTTATGTACTTCCAGGGCCATTTTGGGGATCTAAACAATGTTTTGTTGGCTTGCCACAATAAAACTATAGAGAGAGCTATATTTTGATAACATAATGTGTATTTCTCAAAAATACCTTTCCAACAGGCTATCACACACCTAAAACAGATATCGTATGCAACATTTACAACCCTGGCAAGTTCATGTACTAACTTACCCCAATGGGGCCCACATGACTTTTGGCGCTTAATCTCCTAGGGTTAGGTTTTTGGATGTCTAGGGTTTTGCAATTCATGTTTATCATAAAAAGGCATTCATAGATTCATTGTAATCATCTTGCGAATGAGCATATCCTTCACATATATTCTCATAGATAAAGCTGGCACCATTCTAGCGAGTCTTGCACTCTGTACTTTTACAGTCTCTCTACATTTATTTCATTAATAGAAATCATGTATTGTTGTATTTCTTTGTTTCTGGAAAATTTTATGTTTATTTCATTGTAATATCTCTGGTTTCATTTTGTTCCTAATATAATTTGGATCAACCAACCAATTAACTGTGGGTGTTCTCCTTTCCACCCAACTGTAGGCTCAGAGGCATTCAATCTTAGCACTCTGGCCACCCCCGTGCCAAGACATGATATCACTCGGGATAATTCTCTGTGTTCCTCAGATATTCTACAAATTCTCTTAGATACTCTTTCTGTCACAACCTCTGTGAGTTTTATCATATGCTTCCTTAGCATCAAGCTCACAACCTTCTTTCTCTAGCTAAGGATGAATCTCTGGTCTATTAAAACAACAACAAACAATTCCCTTGTCTTCAAAACTCCACTTGTCTAGAAATATTAGAAGTCTCTCTTCTTCCCCACTAAGCTCAGGGCCTCCATGGGTTTTATCAAATGCCTTCCCAGTTGGATTTCCTCTGTGCAAGAGAGTCCCTTCACAACTACATTGTCCCTCGACGCCCTCTCCTTCTAGCACCGATTTATTTCTAGCCAACACCAAGCCCACGACCCTCTCTTGCTCTAGTCTAGGCTTCAGGTCTTCTATGCTCTAGTTCATAACTCTTCCACAATTTCTCTGATCTTTCTATTGCACACACTAGTGCATTCCTTTCATTAATTATCTTCCTCAGACGATAAATTCCTCATCTAGTTCTCTCTTGTAACCAACAATGCTTAATCTTTCAGTTCTTCCTAAAACTCGAGAGCCTCACATGCTCTCCTTCTTTCTGAATCGTCCTCATACCCATTCGCATGCCTCTACCTCCTTCTCCCAGGAAGGTTCTGGACCTATCCTATTCCTTCTGCCAGAAGGAACTCAGTTCAATCTATGTCTACAAGAAGGCTACCCTTTGTGGTACTTCGAGCTGACAATTTTTTGTCTTCTCAGACAAGCCCTCCATACTTCCATTCATTAGGGTAGATGATTGTTCAACCACCAGTCCTTTTCACATTAACTGATTTTTCCTTGGGATCAGGATGAGGCTTGTTATTTCAGCAAAGAGAATTTGGGTCATTTTGACATAATGAACCCTCTCTACAATTTACTCACTCTTTCCTCTAGTGGTATCATTCATGGAATTGGGTACTTCAAGGATTCACGCCCACATTCAATTATTGGCAATCTAAAAAATAATAATACATTCACATTGTTCACATTCCATAGCATGGTAATCATAAGTAATGATTAATTACAATCTAGGGAAATAAGGGTATTACAATCCCCTCCCCATTCAAAGGAACATCATCCTTGGTGTTCTTTCTCAATAACACATGCCATACCTTTGTCATTCAGCTGCTTCAGAAATATTGATCCTCTTTCTTGGTCTGGTCCTTTCCAGACCCTTGGCCTTCGTCACCTGCCTTCAATAATTTTGGACAACAAGCATATTAATCACAATTTCATGCCAAAACATCTTACTTTTGTTCAAAATTCAAGAGGAAAATTTTCATAATCCAACATAATAATTATCTGTGCAGTTCGTGGATTTTCATCCATATGGATGTCTCGTTAACTTGGCTCACTATTTTTCCTTGACATACCCATTGTGTGCATGGTCCCAATCAATGGTTTACAAGAATTATCAAAGTCTCTTCTTCCTTGCGGTCACTCACCCTCCAGGCCTAGGTTCAGGAATCCCCTTCTCTACTATACAATCCCTCGGGCGACCCATATTTCCTTGCCAAGGATTTCTCGCACAAGAAGAGTTCTAGAGACTTCATTAAGCCTTACAGTCGAGTCTTCCCTTTGACTTGCTCTATTGAGGCATCCCTCCGGCTTATGTTACTACAACACAACATATTCTAGGGTGATCATGGCTTACCACATGGTTCTCATGTCTCAACAATAGCCTTTTTTATGATTTCCAACTTTGACAGCCTTCATCTTTCCTCCCTAGACAAATATTTTAGTCTCACTTATATCACAGGTATACAAAAATTTTGAGATATTATCATCAATTCCAATTAATATTTTCTTTCAAATCTGTCACTCACAGATTTCCAAATTCCACATTTTATTTCTCAGATCTGTTCCACACAAGAACCAGATTTACGAGTATAGAATTTTTCTTCCCATAGCAGTCTGGAGCAACAGGAAATTGGTCTTCCTTATGGGATTACAACACTTCCATATCCAAGACCCTTTTCTTTCTGCAATTTCAACATTCCTTAGCCAAACAAATTGTTAGTTTTCATGAACTTTATATTTTCAAAACTATGCATACTAACAGTCCAAGTCATTTTCATCTATTAAAGGGTATACAACAAAAGGAAATATCATTATTTATGTATGCATACTTTCAACATACTAAATTTTCCAAATGCAATTCAAATATGACACGACTTTAATCAATGTGTCAATATTCATGGCCACATTCATACCCAATGCACCCTTGTATTGATTTCAAGTTTGCCACAATTTATGACAAGAACTTTTCCATGGTGTGTTGGAGCTTAACCAACCTTTTCATCATATGCATTATTCATTCTTGTTCACTATTATAGTAGGACTATGCCTCCTACTACAGGCTCATCATGATCCCAAATCAACACCTATGAAACTAAAAGTTTCTCTTGAATGCACCCAAGCATTCTTCCTTCATTAGTAACCAGGGTGCCAACACTCATGGCAACCCAAATTCTCTTTTCTTTAACATCTCTACAATTCAATTAGAGTATTGGAAGGTCCTCCTTCCTTAATGGGAAATCCATTGTCTACTCTCTTATGCAAACATTCATCTCCTCAATGCATTCCATGCAATGTGATAACTATGAGCACCTTTATTCCCAATATCCCTAGATTAGTCATGGTACCCATGGTATGTAAGGTCTCTTCAAACAAAGCCTTATAAAACAACAAAAAATTGATTAAAGAAATGATATCCTAACATTTTCACAATTTCATAACCAACATATAACCATTCAACTTAAATAAAATTTATGAGAAGATCATAATAAATTATATAACACAACAGAAAAATGAAAATACATACCTCTAACTAATGCTACTATTGTTCTCCAACTCTGCTTGATGCTCTGCCCAAAACCGTCTAACCACCCAGTCAGCTAGGAACAGAGCCTCTCCGGCTCCCTAGCTCTAGGATTCCGTAAGGATTCCTGGCCCCTGAGCCCAAAACTCCCAGCAATAGGTTCCCCCTTGTAACAGTCCTACCACAAGCTTCTCCAGCCAAAACCCGTAATACAGTATTTCAATCTTCCCGCCCCCAAAATAATCCTTTCCAAATGCCACAATACAGTCTCCTCTTATGAAAATAATGCTCCCTGCCAAAATTTCCCTTCTCCTGAGTGTTTTCCCCCTCATATCCTCCTTTTCCTTTTCCCCCATTCACCGCCTTCTTCCTTTCATTAAGACTCACCCACCTTATCCGTCCATTCAATGCTAACCACCTTATCCCCTTCTCCTTAATGGTTCCATCATTCGATATGTTAAGTTTTCATTTAATAAATTAAAATTTATTAAACTTAAATTCATTACCCAAATATTTAATGAGTTAATTAATTAAAATTAATTAATATACATTAAACAATTAATAATTTGGGACAATTAATTAATTAATTAATTAAACTTAATATACTTTAAACAATTATTTAACTATGACAATTAATTATTTAACTAGGGTTGTTACATACACCCACCCTTCAGGAAACTTCGTCCTGAAATTAAAGTATTTTATGATACAAGGGAAAAGACACATGGTTCACACATTCATAACAAATAACTGACATTATTAGTAAGTAAGCCAAGAAAACTCATACATACAAGTGTACATGTGCAAGAAATGCATGTGTAGCTAGTACATACAAGTCTTGTGCATGTACTAATAACAATAACTATCATCTCTATAGTAATTTTTGTATGCATCCAATCCATTCCACAAGACTATTCATTTTATAAAAAAATAATAACCCAATCAAATGTTTGCGAAATCCTTTAATTACAATTATCTAGCTCAACAATGTTATTTAGACAATTGTAGTTTAGTTAAGTAATTATGAATATTCATATATACACATTTTCTTTTCAGAAGGAAAAACAATAAATTCCACCATAAGGCAAATCTCCATACACTCTCAACTATTTCTACTCATCCTTCCTCCCTAACTTACTTCCATCTCCCATTCCTATCCTTCCTTTGCTGGACTATCTTGGACCATCAACTATATTGACCTAACTCCAAATAGAACCTGTAAGCGGAAGTGTCACTTTCTTGACCAAGCTTCCCCAACAGGAAACTGACAGTTATCATCACACGTCTAGGGGAGAGTGAGCTAACACCATCCTCCCATGACTCTAGGTTTTAGAGGATACACGGTGGGAAATGCCTCCACCCCTCCTAACAGGACTAGGGTCCACACCCTACAATGGAATATACGGTGACACCATGTTGCTGGGAGTTTTGTCATCGTTTATTCGGTTTTAGGCAATATCACCACCTTAAATCCTTAACCGGTCCACATATCATAGAATTGCATTCAAACCAATATAATTTCACATACAAAGATTCATACCATATTGTTTCTCGATCGGTGATCATGACATCCAATTTTATTACCATTATCCCTTGGCTATTTCATAGCCCAATGACCTGTAGACTAGTCTGTAACACAACTCATACATATCTATGCATTATCATCATGTAATTTCATACAACCATAGTTTCAATTCGGTATCCACGTACCAACAACTTTAACATCAAAGTTTTCAAGTTAGAAATAGATCTTATAATATCCCATAATTCAATTAACGTTACCCATTCATAGAATTATCATTTACGTAATAGATTGCATCATATCCAACATCATTCAAATATCATTTAAACCTTCATAGGATTCGCATTCACATAGTATATCGCATGCTATCCTTCATCATCAATAGCATTTTAAACATTCGTAGAATTTACATTCACATAGTAGATCACATCATATCCATCATCATCAAATAGCATCTAAATATTCATAAAATTTACATTCTCACAATATATCGCATCATATCCATCATTATTCAAATACATTTAAACATTCATAAAGGTTCATACGTCTTAAAAGTTCAAGTGTATCATTTAATAGTTTCACTTTGAATAGAAAATAAAGGTGTTTAGTCCTCAGGTAATCCTAGTTGTCTAAGTCAAAAGGTGGCATTACATACTCCCAACCTTCGAGAAACATATTCTCGAGGTGGTCAAAAAGTGAGGGATAATCTCATCGTAATGTCTCGGCATCCTCCCAAGTAGCAGATCCTGGACTATACTTGTCCCACTGGACCTTAACTTGGTCTACCAGATGGTTCCTGAGTTGTCAGACTCTACGGTCCAATATGCGTAATGGTTCTACCGTGATGTTTCCCGCGTCTGATACCTGTAATTCCTTCCAATTTAGTTTATGTGATTCATCAACAATATAATGACGTAGAACAGATACATGAAAAACATTATGAGTTTTATGCAAGTAGGTTGGCAGTACGAGACAATAGGCGACAGATCCAATTTTCCCTTGGATTTTGAACGGTCCTGTAAATCGAGGTGACAACTTTGTCCCCTTCCCGAACCGTATGGTACTCTTATTAGGCCTGATACGAATGAAAACATGATCTCCCACTTTATAACTTCGATCAGTCCTGTGTGCATCCGCATAACTTTTCTATCTATCCTGTGCTTCCTTTAGTCTCTGCCTAATCTGAATCACCTGTTCCTCTGTTTCTTGAATCAACTCTGGCCCAACTGTTACTTGGTCTTCTAACCTATCCCAACTTAACGATGTTCTACATGGCCTTCCATACAAAGCTTCGCAGGGTGGCATTCCGATGGATCTATGAAAAATGTTATTATAGACAAACTCTACCAAAGGTAGGTACTTTTCCCAATGGGTTTGATTATCCATGACATACATCCTAAGCATGTCTTCCATGACTTGATTTACTCTCTCATTTTTCCCATCTGTTTTAGAATGATAAGTTGTTCTTAAGTTCAACTGTGTCCCCAATGCTGACTGCAAACTTGTCCAAAACCTAGAAGTGAATCTGGAGTCCCTATCTGAAATGATCTTCTTAGGTATCCCGTGCAAATGAATGACCTCACTTACAAACACGCGTGCCACATCAGTGACATCATAAGTGTCTCTAATCGGAGTAAAATGAGCACTCTTGGTTAACTTATCAACTATCACAAGAATGGCATTGTGTCTATGAGATGTGAGCGACAACCCGACAACAAAATCCATGGAAATGACTTCCCACTTGGACATGGGAACATCATGTGGTTGTAGGAGACCTACTGGGTGATGGTGGTTAGATTTCAGTTGTTGACATTCTAGGCATTTGGCAATGAAATGGACTACATTGCGCTTCATGCCTACCTAAAAGAAGAGATTCCTCATGTCTGCGTATAGTTTCTTCACACCCGGATGCGCATAATAAATTTCCCTATGGGCTTCCTTCAGTATGATGCTTCGAATATCCCCACCTTTGGGGACGTACATCCTTCCTCGATATCTTAACAGCCTGTCTGCTTCCATACTATATCCTTCATACTTTGGATCTAATTGCCTCCCACTCTGGAGGTTTGAAGTAACCTTTAAATACTAACTGTCTCCAAGGAGTTGCGTCAACACACATTCCCTCAGATTGAATTTTAAGGGTACCAAGGAGAAGACACGTGGCCTCCTACTCAAGGCATCCACAACCACATTATCTTTTCCCTTGATATATGAAATACCAAAATCATACTCACTCATGAACTCACTTCATCGCCTTTGCCTGGCATTCAGATCCCTTTGAGTGAAGAGATGTTTTAAATTTGATGGGCCGTTTTGAGCTCAAAGTTTCTCCCTACTAGATAATGCCTCCAAAGTTTCAGAGCTAGCATTACAACTGCCAACACTAAATCATGAGTAGTGTAAATCTCCTCATGTTTCTTCAACTTCCTTGATGCATAATCTATCACTCCTCCATCCTACATTAACACGGCCCCCAACCCTTTCTTCGAGGCATCTATGTAGACTATGAAGTCCTTTTCCATATCCAACACTCATAGAATTTGTGCACTAGTTAATAACCTTTTAAGCTCGATGAATGCACTATCACATTCTTCTGTCCATTCATACCTAACCCCCTTGCACTGCAAAGTGGTGATGGGTTTCTCTATTTTAGAGAACCCTTCCACAAACCTCCGATAATAACTTGCTAGCCCCATGAAGCTTCTTACCTCATGATCATTTTTCGACACTGGCCACTCCATAATGGCCTTTACCTTTTCTGGGTCCACAGAGATTCCTTCCCCAGAAATGATATGAACTAAATAGTGAATT